>JALMGA010000003.1:69936556-70061556 GCA_023333525.1 Aspidoscelis tigris stejnegeri | reverse complement strand
AGACTACAGAGTTAAGATCTTACGGAGGCTGGGAAGCAAAAAAACGAAGAAAATTAAATGCTACTTACCTTCAGTGTAAAACCTTGGTAATCTATAATTAATTTATACAACATATTCTGGGCTTTGTATCTGAATATAGGTGACAGGATAAAAAAACCTAACCAAAGTACGATATTATAGTTTGGTGTGCTAATGATTACTTCTATTTTTAAAGCATAGACATTATTCTCCCAGTATAATACCACCTTTGAAATGTACAGAAAATATGCTGAGTACTTTCTTTTCTGTTTTCTTATTTTAATCAGAGCTAATTGCTTTGATTTTTATCCTGTCACCTATTTATGGAATAGAAATTCACTGCTACATATAAAGATTTCTCCCACAGGATTAATAACCTTTCCAGACCTTTAAAGTGAAGCAGCAGGCAAAATCCTCATCATGTTTAAGCTCAGTTATCACAACATGATGAACTTTTTTTATCCAGTAACTTAACTGCAGAAATTAGAACTCTCTAACGGGCTAAGAAGTGCAGGTTACAAAGTAATCTGAGTGCTATCTGGATTATTGTAATTTTGAACCTATACAGCATAAGCCATTCTTTAAAAAGGTGGAGGAATACACTGCAATAATTTTTATAGTAAGAGATTTGGTGCGTTAGTAACTGAAAGTAATAAAATTTTAAGTATTTCTGCCAGTATTGTAGCATGCCAGGCATTAGTAGCATATTGTGAATAGTCAAAGCAAATGAATGGATACAATGAGTTTTACAGCAGTAAAAGTAATGCATGCACCAAGGAGTTGTGGGTAGCAAGAAAATTAGATTGTCCTGCTGATTGGATGCAAAAAAGCACTGAGCAATTCAAGTGCTCATAGTCAAACAAACTGCTTGTGGCACTAGTACTTGTACCCAATTACCAATTCAGAGAGAAAATAAAAAGCAGTTTCAGTAGAGTCAGGGTGGGAAATCTCCAATTAGCACCAATTAGTGAAGTTGCTTCCTATAGTGGAATTCTGGGGACATAAGAAAAAAAATCTCCCAGAATGCCTATTGGAAGCATTTATTTACCAGGTGAAGGGATTCCTGAAGAATAACTTGATGAAGATTTGTGCCTGTGGACTGGAATACAGATAGTACTTGAAACTTGCCTGCTCGATTTGACTGGTCAATCATAGGCTGTACTATTCTTCTTCTGGCATTAATAAACCTGAAATAGAACACAAAGTATAGAAATCTGTTTGTCAGCGGACTGCTGATTTTTTTTAAAAAAATCTTTCTTTCATTAGAACTCCCTCCCCTCCCCTCCTCTTCCCTTCCCTTCGACAGGGCTGAAGTACAGAAACCAATGTTTTCCTTTTCTTTTTAAAAATCATAATATAAATTGCCAGGCTAGAAAAGTATTAGCCAGAAGACAGTGAATCATATGAAAAATATGGATACATTTTCACGTTTTCACTCCAGAAATTATTGTTAGAAATAGAATTGTTTGACCAACTAGAAAGTTGTGTAGAAGGCTTTAACCCCCCTTCCAGATCCTCCTGTGCAATTCAAATACCAATGCAGCTGTCCATAAATGAGGACCAGGCTTTGCTATTCTGTGCTTTCACGAGGTATTGTTAGGTCAGCAAAGCCATCAATTAGGTTGTCTGAGGTTTTATCACCAGCACAGCAGCAATAAGTGCTGGCCCAGAAAGGACTTCTGCTCCTCTGCAACTCCTGCAGTTTAAGCCTGTAAAGTCAAGGGTCATTTGGAGGTCAGTGCCAGCTGGGGGCGACCTTTTCAACCAAGAGTGGGACATCCAGGCCAGAGAGCATAAGGCAACTTCCAACTATAAACCAGGGTACCTTTCAACTTGATAGAGAGAGGGAATTGCAGGTACATGTGTTTAATATTAGGCCCCAAAATAGCTTCTCCAATCAGGTACCATAACTAAAGCAGTGCCAGAGTCATCTGAATGTTAGGCAGAGACCATTATTATTATTTTTTTGGAAGAGGGGGGGAAGCCTGGAATTAATTTTGTGAATAATCCCAAAATAAGTGCTTGCATATTTCCCCATTAACTTAATACTTAGTAAACCACATCAGACAATATTGCTCAAACTAACCCTAGTAAAAATGATTTTTTCAAGACATCATTTTAATTGAACAACCAACTTAAGATCATTTTATATCACTTAAATGTTTTAGAGGGTGTGTTTTGTCCAGTATTTTCATTTAGTATCCAACCCAGTGAATCTTAAGAATTAGTAATGAATGGTCGTGTTGTTTAATCCTCTTGTAAAATATTAAACACTCCTACTGTCCACAATCGCTTATGAATCATTTTGTTGTCGTTTTTAAATTCTAAAGCAATTGTTATATTTTAAATACTACTGTCACCACCACCTGTCTACTTTCAAAAGCTTTCTTTCAGGTGTTATGGAAATGAATTAAAATACAGTCATCATTTGTTAAATAATCATTACGATCAGATCCACAAACATTTGTTGCACCAGTTCAGCCCTGATTTCATCCAGCACTTTGGTTTGGGGCACAACAGTCCCTGCTTTTTTTTCATACAGTATAAGTAGATTGCCTTGAGAAAATCTCCTGAAAATGCGTGATTATTTAGCAAATGATGACTGTATTTTCCCCAGCCTACATATACTATTCTGCATCATTTTGCTTACATGTCAAAGTCATTATTTACTACTTAGATTCATCCTAGTTGTCAAAAATATCCTGCTTTATAATTAGTCAAAAGCAAATGCCAAGCAGTGAAGACTGTTTTCATAGCTTATTCCTCTAGATAATCATGTTTTCTGTCACTGTGGCTATATTCTTAACATAACACTTTGACTTCCAGACATATTTCTCCTCCAAGACAAAGGTCTTTGATAGAGCTTAATTTGCTTAGCTGCTTTCCAGAAACATTGCCACACTGACCAAATAGGAGTGACCTGAGCCTTTTGCAGCCAGCATGCCTTTTATCAGCTGAAGTTAACACCAACAGAGATTAGCAGACAAGCCAGATAAGACTGTTTTCTCTTTAGTGACCTTCTAATGGTCTATGCAGATGGTTAAGGTTTAAGGAATCCCGCAAGCCCATACTGTACTTTAGCTGGAAACACACAACATATTCCCCTTCCCCACTTTGCGTCTTGCTGACCCTTGCTTTCTTTAACTGAGTCACTCATAAGGTAAATTAAATTGCTTTTTCAGTTTTTATTTCAACTCCAACCTCTTTTTATTATTTACATCTGGTGGTCTCTTTATTTATGTGCCTTTCCACTTCCTTACAACACTCCCTTACTCACAGGACTGCAATGCATTATGGTTCTTCATTCTCAGCAGGAGAATACTACACTGTCTTCAAACAAATAATTAAAGGGAAGGTTAAAGGGGTTCACCTAAAGGTCATATCTTTAGAAACTCATCAGAATGTATACCTTAATTTTTTTTTTAAAAAAAGCAGCCGTTTTCTCTCAAGTTAGGACAACACTTGGACAATTCATAATCCTTTCAGAAGAGAAGACATAATATGATTTAAAAAAATCTTAGCATGTGGCTAGAATTAATTAACAAATCTTCCTGATGAACACTTTGGAACACGTTTTGAAAATATGGTCAATGTTTGTGCCTTCTCTGTACATTTCACTTGCTTGCTAAAAAGTAGCAATTTAACTCATATACTTAAAATTTCAGTGAATGAGTTATCTCTGTGTGAGTTGCTAATTGATTCAACAGATATTTTGCAAAGAAACACAGGAATCCTAGGTCATGGTGTTTAAAATTGGAGCAAGCCCCCCTGGGGGTACAATGCATCTGGAAATGGGGGGCAGTTTCAGGGAGAGACAATAACCTCTGATAGGCATTGCAAAAGCTCCTTGCCTCTAAATAATGTTTTGATCCACACCCTGCAAACCAAACATGCTATTCTAGCATTTGAAACTGATTCAAGAAAGTGAGCATTAAAAAGATTCTGATCACTACAACTGTTCCTTTGATCTTAATGGAGAAACTCTTATATGCTGTGCCAAATCTGTTCTTATGCTACTATTGAAAAAGTGTTTCAGCTCACAGATCTATACATAGATAGTGGTGATCAAAATTTTAGATTGTTATTTGTCAAGATAAATGGCTGCTAGGATGTTGGTGTATTGCAGGATATCTACTGTATTCAGAAAGAGGAGCACACAGTCAAAAGTAAGAAAACTGTTGTACTGAACTGAATGATCATCAATCAGGTTAACTTAAAGTTAATTTAGAGTGAGAGAAGAAAACAGCAAAGTAGCTAGTCATTTTCTTTATCTAACCCAGAGGCAGATTTTCTGAGATAGATAATACAGAAAGAAAATATTTTATTACTTCACTGATGTATACTCTCAGTCTGAAAGTGGACTGAAGCTGGATTAAGACTTAGGTATAAACTTAGCCAGAAAGTTTCTTTGAGTAGAATGCAGTTAAAACTGGTCATATGGGAACACAGATGGCATCCCCTCCCTTAGTTTGATTGTTGTGCTGCCTCCCCTAAGTGTGAAGGAAGGTCTCAGTGTTTGGGGGCAGGAGAGTTATGGACTACGTTTGGAGCAGTGAGAACATAAAAGATGTAGTAACCAACCAATGCTCCATTGGCAGCTGTTATCTGTCAGCCTTCTGATCTCAACACATTGTTCTGGAGCCAGTTTCTAACAAACACCTTTAAATCTAACATCTGTTCTTAGAGGAAGGAGTTGAGCTGGTATGCATTATTGAGATCTTACTTGGCAGCAGCAGTGTGCTAGCTTTCTTCTACTTATGTCCCCTTGAACTTCAGTTCAACTTCATAGTCCATCTGAAGGATGGGGAGGGGAAGTTGCTATATGTTTTAAGAGATCATATCTCTGTTTGAGCACACCAAGACTTCCTGCACTTACCTCGCTTAGATCTGGACCAGTGGATCTGGAATAACTGGACCTATTCATCTGGACCATGTGGAGGCATGGACTGGACCAGTGCTGTCTGCACTGATGTGATGATTTAGCTATGCTCCCCCAGCTGCGAAGGCCAGGAATGACAATTCCTAGTCTTATAGTCTGTGGGGTGCTTTTGGTGGTGCACTATGGGTGTGCCACTAAAAATCACTTCTTGGTAGTTCTGGATCATGGAGGCATGTCATTTACATGTATTATTCCTAATGATATAAACTGCCCCCTTATTGTTGACTTAAATGCATCCCATAATACCTTTTCTGACATTAAAAAAAAAAGTCTGTACAGTTTAATGTTATAAGAGGAGCCGTGCTGGATGAGGCCACAGCATCCTGTGTCACCAATTTCTTTTGGGCACTTTCAGTCAGAAGACAAAGGAAAAACCTTCACCTGCTCTCAAATCCCTGTAAATGGTTTTTTACTCATTAAAAGAGTCTCTCCATTGATATTTATTTTCTATTTAGTTTGATTTTTATTTGTTGGCCAAACTGTAATTCCCAGTCCATTATCTGTATTTTATGGGATACAATTCAACTTTTCTTATATATGCTAATAGGAAAATTTAAAGTTCCTCGTAGAATCTTGACACAAAATATTGGGTTGATGAGTCAAGCTCAATTCCTGGTGATTCTAAGGACAAATCCACGCATTTGTCTTGAGAGCAATACAGAAATAATTTATTCTCCTCTGTGATATTTTAAAAACTGACATTCCTAGATGGCCTCCTAGTCTCATGTAGATTACTCTACCTAAATTTTTATCAGTTCTGATCCTGCTTAGCTTCTGAGATCAACAAGAAGCAGCCTATGGTCTCGTCTGAAGATGAACAACTAGCATGTATTTGAAAATCAATGAACATGGGTCTCTCACAAAATTTAACCCACCCTGTTTAACCAAATACCTAATGTTTCTACGACACAATATATCAAATAATTAAATCCCACCTAGAACAGATCAGTAACAAACTGCATAGATAAAGTAGTCTTAGAGACATGGTTCTCCCTAGTATCCTAGTCTTCTCATCACTAGGTTCTCTGATGTTGGGCACAAACAAAAGGGGGAATTATGACATTACACAGACAATGTAATTTACAGGTTTACAACCCTTTCCCCCCTAACATACCTGGTCACTGATTCCACACTGGCTGGAATACTGGACCAGCAAGTGTACAAGCTTCCCTTCTGCACACTGGTGCAGTCTATGGGAGGCCCTGGCCCAGTATTCTGACCAGTGTAATTTGCCCAGTGCTGCCTCAAGAAAATACAGTATGTAGGATTGTTTGGCTAAAAGCTACTTCTGTTTTTGCAAAATTAATTTATATAATGTTATCTGAACATGGAAGAAGATGCTGCCCTATTGGCCGCATCCATTTTGCTGACTTAAGTATCAACCACAAGAAGTCCAATAACACTACCCCAAAGGATTTGGTTATTTAGTTTAGTTTCAAAGAACTAAATTTGCAGTGTTGATATATGCTATTCATAAATACTTTAGAAACAATTATGGTCTTAAATGCTGTTTTTAAAGGATAGAGTGACAGAGATCTAGCCACAACTATTTGGTGAGAGTTTTCTGGACTCATTTCAGTTTGTTATTCCTCTTAAAAGCATAAATGGTTGTAAGTGGAGGAACATGTGAACAACATGCTTTCCACATTAAGGGCTGGAGCACTTGCTCACTCTGGCCTTCACAGTGTCAGGAATTACTGTGGTGTGGATGCTGCTTAAGATAGGATGTCCATGCGTACCTTGTGGCTGCTCATTGGCTCCCCCCTCACAGCCCCAGCAAACTCTAATGAGACATTTCAGCATCTTTTGGGATGTTTCTGAGTGGCTTTCTTTGTTGTTTCACAAGTTCCTTATGCCAGCACTTTTAGAAAATGAGTCTAAATGGAACGATGCAAATATTATACTTTGCTGTTGGATTATATTACTTCAGGTTTAGAAAAAAACAGAAAGGCTGCATTCACACATAAGAATTTAATCCAACTTTAGTCAACTTTCAGAGTGAAAGCACACACCAGCAAAGTTACAAGATGTTTGCTTTCAGCATTCTCTAACTCAGAAAACCCACTTTGGGGTTAGAGAATGTGGAAAGAAAATTGGTCACTTTGCTGAAGGGTTCACTCACTCTGAAGATGGACTGAATGGATTAAAACTTAGGTGTGAATGCAGCCAAAGAGAACAGAAAATTAATGCCAATATTACAGCATACTCCTATAGGTGGTAGAAGTGATGTCAACAGAACAGAATTGTCTTTAGATTAGCAATGTTGATATTGCTCAGTAAGGTCAATACAACCTTAAGCACAAAAGATAGCACTGGGGCAGTCATTTAGATAAGAAGGTTGTAGAAATTACAGTAGTGAGGGATGCTAGTAAACATTATGGATGTCAGTAGTAGAAGAAGAGTTTGCTTTGTCAAAGCAGCTGACAAAGCTTCCTGTTTTTTTCACAACAGACACCCTGTGAGGTAGGTGGGGCTGTGAGAGCTCAGAAAGAATGCTGTGACCAGCCCAAGGCCTCAGCCAGCTGGCTTTGTGGGGGAGCGTAGACTTGACCTGGGAGACTGCCAGATAAGAATCCAATACTCTAACCAAACTGGTTCACTTGAAGAACATTTGAAGGCAACTGGTTAGTCAGAGTGAGTTCTGTGCTCTGAAGATCACACTAGTGAAACTGTCATGTGCACATCTGATGAAAGCATGAACATCATTTCAGATGTTTTGAGTGATATATTTCAGGAACGAATTGTGATAATTGATATTTGCTGTCAGTATGCCATTCAGAAATGATGCATGGATAACACAGGGTCTTAAGAAATTAAACTGAAGCAACTATGGCAGTATGGGCATGGTACATTTATGGCACTTTCAGTGTGTCATGCAGGTGCAGTGTCTGAACAACAAAGCTCCCGCATCTCTCTTATTTGACAGAAAGGCAGAGCACAACATCTGTGCTATTCCCTCACCACATTCCCACAGGTGTTGCTACAGTTCTTGAAATGCAGAGCCGCCTCCCCTTTCGGCAGTGACCTTACTGCTGACGTTTGAGGGGACTGGCTGGTACCTTCTGCAGCATTCCTAGCATTTGGACACAAGAAATGGCATGGTGTCACTCCCTAGGCTCAACCCACCAACCCACCTGGTCCTGTAGTCAGAACTGAAGCTGAGGATTCCTTCATTTCAATTCTGGTTGATTTGAGGAGGGCTGCCCTGTTTCCACCTGCTATGATCAACACTGGGAACGCCCCTGCTGTGATTGTGACAGGAGGGAGGCAGCCCCCTCCCTGCCTGTCATGATCAAAGCTGGGGTATCTCTGGCTTTGATCCTGACAAGCAGGGCCTTGTCAGACTCCTTGTTAAATAGTAAGCAGAAACAAAAACTGGTTTACATAATAAAAGTTTATTTTATTCCATTTCCTATAAGATGTTGAAAAACAGTATTTAGTAGTATTTAAAAACAGTAGTAGGACCAGCAGGATACAAAACAGCCTATAAAGAGTTTTTGCTTTTAGGCATTAAAGTTTTGAGCTGAATCAACAATTAAAACAAAATATGAAATTTTATGAATTCCTTTCCCATTACTGTCTAGTTTTCATTCAGGTGGAACCTTTGGAGGTATTCATTTTTCTAGTATTAAAAATAATGAAGCTCATGAAAAAAGAAAGAAAGAAAGGATTTTTTTTTTTTGTACTTTAGTAGTGTGTGAAAATGGTGATAATTCATTCACAATATGTAGGGAACATTTTCCTTGGGTTTTGTTCCAGCTCACTGTATGGCACTGACATTTTCAGTGGAGGGCTGGCAAGACTTGAGCATGCAAAACAAATCCAAATTTGTTCACTTTTAATGGAAAAATTAATCTTTGGCCAAATGACATTTCAAAATTTGGAATGTACATATGACCTAGGTCCTGCTGAGAAATTTAATCATTTTCAAATTGAACAGGATCCGTTTTAACTAAAAAGTCACCATATTTTTCAGCAAAAAACCAGGATAAATTTTTGTATGATCATAGTATACCACAGTGCTATAAAGAACCATAGATACCACAGATACCTGCATTCACACCTAAATTTTAATCTGCTTTCAGAATGAGGGAATCCATCAGCAAAGATACTAGTCATTTTCTTTCTACTTTATCTAACCCAAAGGTGGATTTTCTGAGTTAGATAATGCTGAAACAAAACAGCTTGATACTTTGCTGAGGGGTTCTCTCACTCTGAAAGTGGACTGAAGCCAGATTAAAACTTAGGTGTGACCACAGCCTTTGATGGGAAATATTGCTGCATCAAATCTTTGGGAGTTCATACTTCATCCCATGCCATTTGTAGAGAAAGCCCCATAAAAAACTGCAGATGTCATTCTTTTTAATATATATTTGATTTTAAATATTGTTACCCACCCTGAGACCTTTCAGCATAGAGTGGGATAGAAATATAATAAACAAACAAATCTGAGACCTGGAAGTCTGGAGGAATTAATGAGTCACAGTTATTCCTGATTATAACTCTATGGGAAAGATAAGAGTATATCACTGGACATGTAAATGAAAACACTGAAATTACCTTGATACCCCCAAAAGTAGCTTAATACTAGGTATATTCTAACAACAACCCCCAAACCAAGGTTTTCAAGGAGACCTTGAGATGGAGTATGAAATAAAAGAGGCATCCTAAAGATGTGTTGCAATAATGGGAGATTTCAATTATATACATATCAACAAAGAACATAAGAGGAACCCTGCTGGTTCAGGCCACACAGTGGCCCATCAACTGCTTATGGGCATCTGAAGCAGAAGACAAAGGCAAACCTTCACCTGCTCTTGAATCCCTGCAAATGGTCTTTAGAGGCATCCTCCCTGTCTTCCCAGCCTGGATGAAGTACCTAGGCATCCATTCTAGTAGCCATTAAGACACCTAGGTAAATATTCATTGAAACCAAAAGACAGAGGCAAAATTCTTAAGACACCATAAATGGGTATTTGTTGGAGCAGTTGGTTGGAAAACTGAGAAGGGAATGATGATTCCAATAAAATTTTAAGTGGCAAAAGATATAAATAAAGTTGAATCATTTTGAAATAATAATATAATGAAATAAAAGGTCACATTAAGTGAAAAATTCTGAAGCAAGTCCATCACAGGGTGCATTCCCACAGATGTTTAAATACAAATCGAATCTGAATTTGGTATCCAGAGTTCCCATTTAATTTTCTATAAAGCCTAATAGAATCCAAACTTGGTATCCAGCGTTCCCATAGAATTTTTTATTCCTGGATTTTTATGAGGACTATTCTGCAAAAATCTAGAGAAAAGAAGTCCTGAGGAAAACTGGACTTTTTCCCCCTTTTGGAGCTCCCCCAAATGGGAATGCTCCAAGACTGTTTGAGGTGGAGATCTCCTTCTGGCCAATGCCTGCCCCAGATGTGGGTGGGATTCCACAGCTGGGAAGTTCTCCCCCCTTGCCTTGCCATGCTTGCAATGCTAGAGCTCCCAATCAAGAAAGGCAAAGGCTTGATTTCCCCTATCAGAGATAAATTTAAGTAACTGCTAACAAGGGATACATTTGTATCATGTTGGAGAGTAGTAAAAAAAGCCAAGCCACTAGCCTAGCCTCTATCTCCGCCCCTCCATGTGAGCTGAAAGTGAGAAATCGCTTACGCTCTGTTCTTCTGCTCTCCTGCTTCAGCGCACATTTTCTGACTTACCAGGAACCTCCAATCTGAAAGGGAGGGAGTGAAAGGGAAAGTGTGCTCACTTTCTTCCTCTTAGCCACTTGACCAGGCCAGGCTTAAAGGTCTTGCACTGGAGAGGGGGATTAAAGGGTCCTGTTCTCTGTACTGGAGATTTGGGTGGTAAGTGGGAACAGCAATATTTGTGTTCAGCCCGATTAATCATCAGACAAATGGGAACAGCCCAGAATGCACACTTGGCCCTGTATCTGGATTAAAATAGTCCAACGGGGACTAAAATAGTCCAAACAGGACTAAAAAAGTACAGTGGGAATGTACCCACAGTCAACATTTGACTTCTAGAAAAGGAATTTCTCAAAGCTGAGAATAATGGTGAAATTCAAGCTGAAGAGAAGATTAAGAGGTAAACTCTTTCCAAAAATCTGGATTGATATTTAAGTTCAATAAAATGGAAAGTTACAGCATATACCATGAATAAGAATTGTCAAGATCATGGGAAAACTGGCATGGATTATTAGCAGTATCCAGGTGAACATTAGTGATAAGCGAACATCCATCAAGGATCACCGTGATAAGAAAATAAAGGGGAACACAAACTTGGGCAAAATAAGTCAAATAGAAAGTAAGATATTAAAAAAAATGAGGTACTTATCAGCAAATCTGTAACAAGAGAGAAAGAAGCATCACTTAGATGATGAAGGAGTAAAAAATGATATTCTTCTTCACCAAGAAAAAGAAATTGCAGAAAAGCTGAATGAATTTATCTTCTAGACTGATTCCTGAGCCTCCACACATTTTCTCAGGAAGAAGTAAATAGTAGTGATAATAGAAATCACTAATTCAAGAATTATTAAGGAGCTCAAAGGTGATTTTCCAGATTCCTTAAAAAACACAACTGTCACTGTATTATTTCCATTGCTGAGACCTGGAAGATGGCCAACTCTAATTTTTAAGAAGGCTCAATGGGGCAAGCCCAGGAAAACTAGGATTGTGTTGATAGTTGGCAGTAAGGTCAAATCATCAAGAAAGTTCCTGTTTTATGGCGGTTGCCTCACTTCTCCTCTACAAATTTCCTTAGATTAAACAAGAGGAAAGGATACATCTGGAGCTTTTTAATCTAGAAAGAGGATAAGTAAGGTGGAACATGATGAAGACGTATAAAATTATACATGGTGTGAACAAAGTCAATAGGGAGAAAGTCCCCCCACCATTTTCTTAAAAATACCAGGAACTTGACAAGTAGGACAAACAAAAGGAAATATTTTCTTACACAATACATGAGATGTGGTGCTAGTTACCAGCTTGGATGTCTTGGAAAAAATGTTTCTTGAAGTAAAGGCTATCCGAGAACATTAGATGAGCCTTCATGGATCAGGCCACAGCACATTTCATCCAGCATCTTCTACAAGGGCCACCATTTGCTTCTGGGCACTTTCAAACAGAAGACAAAGGCAACTCCCTGGCCTGCTCTAAACTCCCTGCAAAGAGCCTTTATAGGCATTCTGCCTATCTCTCCAACTCAATGGTGGAATGAAATTCCTGGCCTCTGAAGTTGCCAAACAGTACTGCCAGCAACATAGTTGGGCACCTTCAATGCCAAATTTAGTGTGGAGATGTGGCGATAGAGGCATGGAGGATGTAAGCCCAAAGATTCTGTTTTTTGTTTGAACTGTGTCAGAGTAAGAAATCCTGAGAACTGAGGCTCAGAAATTGATCAGGACAGTTTAGTAAACGGCCCTTCAGATGCTTCTTGAATAGAATTCTGTTGCCATGCTAGCTCAGGATGACAAAAGCTGTAATTTAACAATACCTGAAAGGCTACATTTCGATCACTCTGGAAGAAATTGTGGCAGAAGGACTATGCTGCCTGGTGGCCACTTATTACAATCCCCTATTTCAGTAGGGGGAGGCATTCCAAAGGGAATATAATCAATAAATGCCATCACAAATTTCATTTTAGTAGCAGCTTTGGTGTATGGGAAATGGTTCCTGCACTAGTTACTTTTTTAAAAACATGCCCACTCATTGATTACAATTTGTATCACATATAAATTGTCCTAAACCTAATATTTTAGAATTATCAGCAAAAATAAAATTTCTAAAGTACTGGAATACTTAGTTGTATTCAACTACACCATATTCAAATTATTTGAATGGCCATAATCTGTCAAATAGATATAACAGCACCAGATTTATTTATAGCTTAGCAGGCACTGTATTTTTCAAACGGTATTTAGATGCTAAAGCTAATTTTATTTGCCTGACAGTATTTTACAAATGTCTGTTCATTTCACCATTTCACTTTGAAGAATTACGTACAGCACTGTATTTTAAGAAATAATTTTTAAACACTTTATGTTATACCTGGCTGCCAACTCTAATATTGCATTCTTCTTATTTGTCTAGTAAAAACTGATTTAATGACAAAAAAACCCAACCCAAAGAAAGTAAGATTTATTTATTTGAACTACTGTTTCAGGCTTGAGTAAATATGCTAGTCATTTAGGAGGTATTTATACACAAGTTATTAGATTTCTGTCCCATCCTTCATACAGGATCTCAAGGAGGTCATAGATAAAAGCAACAAAAAAAATCATAAGGCTATTTTTGCTTTTATATATTCTTGGTAAAACTTTAATTCCCTTGTGTAATCAAGGTTTTTTTTTATGGCATTTGCTTTTCTTACAAGGTTGGTAAAATGTCACTTTGGCAGTGTCCAGATGGCATGAGGAAAATGGGCATTTTTACAAGGTAGGTTTTTTCTCTGGGCCTCAGCAATACTCCCAGATAATTGATCCAGATCTGTTCTGATGGAAACAGCACCAATAATTGTCTGTGCCAATAAAGTAGGAAACAACAAAAACCCCTAGCTATTTGAAGTGAGTGTGGGATATCTCACATGTTCATAGATTTAATCCATCAGAGGGATAATTCTGAACCTGTCTCCTGGCCCTAGCCCCTTTGTGGCTAGATGCTGGCATTTTTAAAGCAAATTTGGCCAGAACATTTACTTCTTTCATGCCACTCTAGAAACTTTTAGTAAGGTGAGCTGGCCTCTGCAATGTCACTAACCTGGACATTCCTCCATAAATTTACTGATTTATACCAGTTGACCTGACCACCATGATGTCCCTAACCCACAGGTGTCTATAGATAGCAATTACCTACGTAACACAAGTTGGCCTTATATTGTGTTTGTGGGACCAAACCATAGCATAACTCAACAGCAGTTAAAAACAACTCAAAATGCCTTACAGTATGGTATATGGCTATGGCAAAAATATTTTTAATGTATATTTCCAAAGTGTGCCTGCAGAAATATATCTCTGTTTTCTTAGACTGGATTGGCAAGCTGCTTCCTTTTCAGTATCACCAATATCCTCAAAATAAAAACAGCAGAAGGAAGCTCGGTTCTAGCCCTGATCTTATTGTGCATGTATATACATGTTTGTTTGTCTTACCTTTTAATCTTTTTGCAATAACACAAAACCCTTATTTCAGAAACTCAGCTACTTAATTTTTAAAAGAAAAACTTTCAGAACTTTATAAATTTGCGCATTATTGTTATAGCAGTTTCTGAAGCATTTTTATAAATTGTAAGCTGCTACGAAGCTTCACGAATACAATAAACTTCAATATTCATGAGATTTTGTCTTCAGTGAGCTGGCTCACAACTTTCTTGCTGCCATGACAACCATGTGGCTGTTGTACAGTAGTGATGTCATTCACAGTTCACACCAAATCCTAATGTTGTTACTAACAGGCAAGTGGAATCTATTATTTTGGTTCTTGCACACTTGCATTGGCTGCCAGTGTAGTTCTGGCACCAACTCTAGGTGTTGCTGATAACTTATGAAGCTTTATATGGCTTGATACTCCAGTAGTAGAAGGAACACATTTCCTTATAAATTCCCACACACCTATATACATGCCTTAAGATCGTTCTTTTCAGAATGCGTCTTCCTTCTGTGGCACAAAAGGCACAGAAAAGAGCACTTCTATTCTTGCCCTTGTATCTTGGGTGTTCTCTCTAGGGATTTTTACCTCATGTCTTGGTAAAAATTAGGTTTTCTCCTTTGTCAAGATGTCTTGAGGGAGGACTTAACCCAGCTGCCCAACAGTCTTCCCAGAAAACTATTTACATACACACCCTGAACTGGCTTAGTGGCTTCAAAATTGCTTTATCTATTAGCTCAATCAAGAAAAATTCTGTTCTTCCCTCAGTACAGCTTGGGACATTCAGGGTAGATTGTGTATAAACCTCTTAGTCCTGAATGTGGCATCTGAGGACACATGGCCTTATTTACAGATTTTTTTCAAGTGTCAGGTAACAGTATTACTGTGTATTTTTAGTGTATAATTGAGAAATGGTTTGGTTAGACCTATTTTATTCTTGTTTATTATCTGTTTTTGGAGGAGTTCAAAGCAAAAGAGTGGAATACATGATGGCTACAAAAGAAACAGTGCATATCTTAGATTTCTCAGCAACCATTGTCCATGATAATCTTCTTGAAACACCGAGGGTGCATTACCATACAAGATTAAATATGAATCCACTCCATTTTTGGGATTGTCCAACCCCATTTAAATTTTACAAGGACTATATTGCTAAAATCAGAAAAAAAGTCATCGGAAAAACTCTTCTCAGTCCTGTTTTGGCAGCTAGCCCACTTCCCCCCCCCCCAATGGGAGTGCTACCAGACTATACAGGGAGGAGATCTGCCTTTCGGGCTGTCCCCTCCCATATCCTTCTGGTCAACGCCTGCCACCACTGTTGGCGCAGCATTAGATGGGTGGTATTGCACATCTGGGAAGGTATGCTCCCTGTCCTTCCCATCCCTGCAATGCTAGAATCCCGGAGATAAAAAAAAAAGTCTTGGATCTTTGAACACAGATTTCCCCTTTTTGGGAATGCCACTGTAATTATGAGATGCATTACATTGTTACAGCAATCTGCAGAGGAAATCTTTTTTTAGCCCCGCTCCATCCTGAGCAGCTCATTCAAAGCAAAGAAGAAGAAAGGGAATCCCCTCTTCTGTCTTTGAACTACATTTTCCTCACACTCCTCACTGATCTGAAAGGGAGAGATCGCTTTGCCTTGTCTGTTCTTTCACTCAGATGGTTCTGTGCAAAGTTGCTGCCTTCCTGGTAACATAGTGAATGGAGGGAGAGTCCGATTTGAAAGAGAGAGTGATTGCTTTGCTCTGTCTGTTCTTTCACTCTGCTGATTCTGAGTAGGGCAGGCCTACAAGGTTTGGACAAGGGGCAGAGATGAAAAGATTCTGTCTCTCTGTGCTGGGGATTTGGGCAGTTTAAATGTGAACTGCAGTATTTGAATTGAGCACGCATTATCATCAAGCAAATGGGAACAGCCTGAATAAACACTTGGTTCTGAATCTGAATTAAAATGGGGACACTGCCTGAGAGTTTGAAGGTGATACTCCAGTTTCCATCTTCAGGATCAACTATGGAAAGTAGCACTTTTCTTTAGTGAGATGTCATTCTAGCATTTTGGATATAGTCTTACAGTGTGTAAATGACACAGTTGCAACTCTCAATTCCGTTTTAATCAGATTTGGCTGTGCAAATGTTATAATGGGCATTAATAAACCAAGACTGAATCATGAAAAGACCTGAACTTTTTGACTAAGATTGTTAGAAAAATTCAAGATGGGTTGGCATCTATTAAAGACTCATACATGTAGCCTAATAGTGCTCCTGTAATTCTACATGGGGGTGTCTATGCAATCAACCAGAAATCAACCACAACTTGCTGATACTCAACAACAAACAATTTCTCATCCGAGAGTTCAGATGTTAGAAAATAGATATCTGCTTCTGTGATATCTCTCTGGAGATAGCTGAAGACACATATTTCTCTTAAAGCCTTTGAAACATATCTGTGGAACACATTCTGGACTCAGTAGAAAAGGATGTTTATTTTTTTTTTAATTTTTATGTGAGATTTGTCTGTTTTTATGTACCATTCATAATCCTTTGCAGTGGTCCCTTCCAGAAAAGCAGGTAGTCAGTGGAAGATGGGTAAGACGGTACTGATGTCTGAAAAATGTAACATTGATTAGATAAAGATAGATAGAGATGAAAATTTTGAGCAACAAACACGATGTGTGGTTACTGAATACAGACTTTGAATCTCAACGGAGAAAGGACAAGGAAAACTATTTCAATCAGAGATAAAAACAAATAGAGGAATATAATAAGAAAGGAAAAGCTAGGGAACATTTTAAGTATATCAGCTAAGATGTGATGGTAGAGATGGGCTGAGCTTACTTGGACCTGAGCCAGGATTAGCGAGTCAACTCATGGAGGCCTCCTAAAAGGTCATGGAGTCACACTGTGCCTACTTTGTGGCATTTTTATACCTTTTGTGGCACTTTATGGCAGCTGCAAAAGGCTCATATGAGTGAGCTGCAAATGAGCTGAGCCAGATGCCTTTCCATGGTAGCCATAGTAAACAATAAATTCTGAAGAGAATTGATAGAGATATCAATTCTGGCCTTCGGCTGAGATGATTATATTTCCCATCCCAGCACAGATACTATCATTTTAAACATGCTGTGTATTGCTTCAGATTTGTTGATTTATTTTTTTAAAAGTGTTTTTAATGTATATTCTGTTTTTAATTTGTTGTTTTAAGTGTTGTTACCCGCCCAGAGGCCTTTGGAAAGGGGGCAGGAGAGAAATGTAAATAATAAATAAATAAATAAATAAATAAATATTGAAACTTTTAAATAAGAATATAGTATGACAGAATATTTGAGGATGTAGAAAATTGTTTCAGCCAAAATATGTGTGATATATATGGACTAGGGAGCATAAGGTTTGGAACCAAATTGGCGGAAAGCTGCAAGCTGGGCTTTGAAGGAGAAGGTTGGAGGATAGGCAGGAGACTGAGGGCTACCAGGGAGCAAGGCTAGAGATTAGACCGAGAAGTGAAGATACAGCAGGCATTAGAATGGGCAAGAGCAATGCTGAATAGCATTGGAAATTATTAATATAAGGCAAAGTTATAATTTAAAAGCAGAGTTCAAAACAAGGCCTATAGTCAAGTTGTTAAGTCTTTAAAAAATGCTAAGTGACCTTAGCATGAGGGACTTTAACTAAGGCTTCAGAGGATTTGCATACCCTGGTAACAAGCAATAAGCTACAGTTGTGACTGCCAGCCACAAATACACTAAATTCAGGCTGCTGTTTCCCTCTAGCACCACTAGATGGGATTGATGTCCAATGTGTCAAGCTATTATTGATGGCTTAAAAGCCATCTAATAACCATATTCAGTTTTGTGAACTACATGTAGAAAGTGACCTGGTCAAAAAGCAAGGTATGATGGGCATTAGACCAGTTGCCTAAAAGGAAAGCATTGGACGTAGATGGATGAGCACGCTGAACAATTTAAAACTGTTGGAAAAGAGGCAGACAAAGTTCTAAGAGTTTTATGTCAGCAAACACAGAACAAGAATTTGCATCCTAGAGACTGGAACACATTGCAAAGACAGGAGATGTGGGAGAATGTGCAGTTTGTCAAGCCATTGCACTAAATTCTCATGCAAGCAAATTTTTAAAAAAGATCTTACCAAAAAATAATAGAGTCATATATAGAACAGGAAGTGTTAAAGAAACATGGCTTTCAAAATGAACGACGTGAGATCAAATGTAACTAGTAATGCTTTCTGCTGTATACTTCACAACAGAATGTGGAACATATTAGAGCTAATGGATTTGTCTACACAACTGACTATTCTTCTGGAGAATTCTTACAGTGAAAGTCAACTATAGTAAGAACCGAAATTGAGGTGTTTTAGAATATAGGATATAGATATATAGAATATAGGATGAGGATGTATACTGTTCTCATGTTTGTTTGATTTATTAAGGAAGGTGGGATAGGAAAATGTTGGCAGTTGCAACCAAAACATAAGTCGAAACAGAATAGTGTAAAGTATGCAGATGACCAATGTTTCCTCTAATATGCGCAACTGTACACACAGGTGAAACAAATGAAGTTTTATTCATGAGCCAAACACTAATCCTTTGGCCAACTTCCCAATCTTGTCTCTGTATGTTTAACCTAGTCTTCCTAGTTGATCAGCTCTTTGCTTTGGAAAGCAACTGAGCAGAAGTGGTGTGGAGCACACAAGAAGAGGCTGGGCAAAAGAAAGCCCTAGGAAAAGCATATGTTGAAGGAATAGTGTGAGTGTAGGACTCATTGTTCCATCTGTATTCCCTTAAAGGGAACATTATAGATGACACTATTCTATGGCTGCCTCCAGACTTCACATATTTATTCTGCAGTCTATCAATTTAATGGTATGCAACATATTTAAAATTATCACATTAGATTATCATATCATTATTAGATCACTACTCCATGTTTTAGTGTTTGCTGCTGTAGCCAAGTGACATTACAGCTGCAAGATTTTCCTTTCATGTGACCGGGGCCCTTTCTGCACTTGGCCTTATTCTGGAGTGTATCCTGGAATAGGGGCCTGCTGTCCACATGCTACTGCAGACTATGGCAGGGCCAAGACAAGACCTGGCATAGTCTGTATTACCATGAAGATAACAGACCCCCTATGCCAAGATATATTCCAGAAAAAGGCCAAGTGCAGAAAGGGCCCTAGTTTGGCATACCGTTCAGGTGACCAATATTATTGCATGAAGCATTGTCAGGACTCAGGAAGTGACAAATCACACTGCACTCTTGCTGTACTTCTCACACAGTAATCCTGACAGAGGTGCAATCACAGAATAAGAGGAAGAATAGTTAATTTTACTGAAATCATGATAATCTAGTAAATCATGTTTATATTCCAGGATTGTTTTAGGAGTATTATAATTACGTCTGGCAGTCAGGTACAATGACAAAATAATTACATCTGGATTAGGGATGTGCACGAATATTCAAAACATTTGAAATTCAAGCAAATTTGTTCAAATTTGGACATTCAAATTCTCATCCATGTCTATAATAGAGACATTTGTGCACACCCCTAATCTGGATGCAGTCTTATTATTTGGAATATGGTGTCCAACAGAATCGTATGTACTAGGGCATAGCTTACCATTGGGCAAGCTTGGCTTTTTGGCAGAGGAACAACCTTTCCAAATCCTGGTATAATATAAGGGAGGCCATGCACTTTACTAATATGCTCTGTCTGCACTGGAAGGAGTGTAAACCAGACCAGGTCACCCAATGGCAACCTAGTCTGGAATATCAGACCTTTTTCAAAAAGTCTATCAGTGGATTAGGGGTCTCTACACTGGATCACAGAGATTTGGGGAAACCCAAACGGAGATGGTGTTCTCTCCTCTATCTTTCTCATCATAACAGCCCCTTGAACTGGAGCACCCTGTTGATGCCACTGTGTTCTGGTTTAGCAGGGGACCTGTTTCAGAGGTGAATCAAAGAATGCTGCCTAAATGGGTCATTCCTGGAAACTAGAGCCCTCCAAGCTGACTCCAGGCAAACGACTGCCCAAATGTGAATGGTGTGTTCTGAGACATTTGGACCACTCCAGCTGGTGGACCACACCAGCTGATCTGATCCCACTGGACTAATCCATGCCAGGTAAATATGAAAACAGCTTTAGTATCAAGTAAATATAAGATGAATTGTATCTTTAGTTTATGATCTATACAAATTTACTTGGGAGTAAATATTATAGAAGTCAAGAGGATTTATTTCTGAGTAGGATGTGTGCAGGTTTATTAGTACGCATACACTGATTCAATGTTCTAGCATTAACAATACAATCTTAAAACAAATGTTGAATATTGTATAATTATGACATACTTCAGATTCTGCACAGTCATTTACATAACTTTTGTCACTGTAAGCATGAACAAATCAATTAAAATTAATAAATAATCTCTTGAACTGAAAAACAAGTACTTCTTATGAACTTCTAAGGATTTTTAAACTATGTACAATTTTTTTATCTTAAAATCCAGAACGGAAATAAATACTATTCTGACTGTGATCACATCTGATGCCACATAACAAGATCTCATAGCTAGTCATGAGTTCCAAAATAATCTCTGCTGTCTTTCTACAATGCCAAGAGATTATTCATATGTAGTTATTTATTGTACTATAAGAGATTTTCCATTGGTACTTGAACAGAACAGAAGAGGCAAACAGACTTCCTTAGCTATTCATGTCTTAAAGATAAAATGCTGAGTCAATAGATGTCCAGCATATATTGCTTCATCCTGTACCTGGTTTATTGCAGATGGGAATCAACCAGAAACCAAATGACTCCCAAAGTTTTACAGTTGATGTTAAAATTCCAGGTCTGTATACATACTTTTTATAGATGCACTAAGAAGAGTATGAATGCCTTTTATTTTGAAGTTAAGTACATTGGATTAACCACTCTAAGAGTAAAACACAGACCTCTCAGGTAACTTTTAAACTGACCACTCATGGATTTTTTGTTCTTGTGGGTGTATTTCTGAATACAAATCTTTGTTTATGAGAGATTTAGACAAAACTATTTGAATGTTTGCGTTCTATAAACCAGTTCACGTTATATTAAAATTTATTAAGATCTGTTAATTTCTTTCTTGATCTTTGATGAAATTTGGAATGTTTCATGATAATTCTCCTGAACTGTGTATAGATGTTTAGAAATTTGCTAGATATATTTGTCAAGATCAAGGTCCACTTACATTTCTTGCAGTATGGATATCTCTGATTAGGTTGTCACCTATTCTGAAGAAGATGTAGCCCAATTCTCCTATTTTGTATAGCAGGCCAGCTGTTAGCTGTCTATCAAGCACCTAAAGTGGACAAGTAGTCCAGGAGCAAAAATGTCACTCCTTTGATCTGGCAAGAAGCAGCTGCTGATTTATAGAGCAGGACTTTGTTCTTCCGTTCTATTTTACTTTCTTTCCTAAGGCAGAAGCACAAAATCCAGGGGAAAAAAATAACGTGCCATTCTCTGCAACATCAACAAGCTCTGACAACTGCAACAGGGTTTTTCTTGGCCCTAACAAAGCTCTCAGGCATCTCCTTTGACGCTCACCCCCCGCTTCCTTTTGCAATGCAATAGTTATTGTTTAATTCAGCTTCTGTAAATGGAATGGACTGTGGCCAGCAAGCCTGCGGCATAAACACACCTGTATGAAAGAAGCCTTATTGTAGCAACCATCTACTACCAACTGCACATGCACTGCTGGTTCTTGAGTTCAGAAGCTATGCTCCATTTTCCTGACAACAAATTTTGCCTTAAGTGAACTATGTTTTTTACATTCAGTCTTCTGTTTTGACCATACTTGTACATTTTCCATGGCTATTACAATCTTCAGATCTGAAGGCAAAAAGGATTAAAGGCATGGAAATATATATTTTACCTGCCTGTCAATTTGGTGGACTTTAGGAAATTCATTACACACATCCCCAAGATATTTAAATGTAATGCTAACTAAAACAAAAGGGAACTCTGCTGGAAAACAAAAACACAACACAGGATATATATTGATCTTTGAAGTGTTCCTGTTAGTTTAGGGACACAGTTACTGTACCAGCAACCACAAGAGGATAATGACACAGCACTGATTTATTAAGGATTATTGGGGAAAGACCGTAAGGAGTGAGTTTTAACAATAACAGCAAAAACTCAAAGCATGACCTGGTTCAGCACAAAGGGTCAAATGTTTTAAAAAACAGACCTACCTTTTATGAGGTGCTGAGTGATACTCTTTCTCCTAGAAGTTACCAAATTCTATTTTAAGAGGATCCCTTTTACGGACCGGGGTCTGATATCTTTATTGCCTACTCTTGATTTTAAAACACTACAAAATCTTTCCAGCTACAGACATGCACATGATGGAGCAACTGGGCATAGATACCCATATAGTAACACTGTTTGTGTAGTGGCTGTAATCCAGTTTCTCACACTCTAAATAATGCATGGCGTTCCAACACTCTCAATAATGAGTTTAGAAACTGGCTCGGGACTTCAGTGTCCTGACATTTTTTAAAGATTCCATACCTTTTGTGGACTCAAGTTCCTAAAAACAAACTAAATTGTGTGTGGATTAAATGAGCTCTCAGTCTGGTTCAAAGATTAACCTATTCATTTTGTAAAATGGGAATGGAGAAGAGGTCTTTTGGGGGATGGAACCATACTTTTGGGGGCATTCTCCATGTTTCCTCTTATCCACCTGTATCTCTTACACTTGGGAGGCTGAGAATGCCATTATTGGGGAGGGAAAAGAGAACAAAAAAGAAGATACAGAAGTGACACTGTATCTGTTTCTTCTTCCTTTCTCAGAAATCCCTTCAAGGAGGACAATGTATCCACTATTTCCTTTCTGCTGCATCCAAGCAAGTAAAAGGAACTGTATCCTCACTTTCCACTTGTTAATGAATAAGGGAAACAAATGTTTTCTTTCATTTCAACACCAAGAATATTGATTTCCTGCCATTCCTCTTGTTTGAATTTCCCGCCCCAATAACATCTCAGTTTGAAGGATAGACTGGCGTCCAATTGCAGATTTCATGAAGAGGTGTTTTTGGTGAGGAGAGGAGAGGAGAGAAAACAGGCGGCTTCCCCATGCCAAGCACAGGAAGAATTAAGAGTGGGAATGAGCAAATCCATTTTGAGTCCGTGTTATAAGGCAGCTGTGGGATTAATCTGAAATCGTATTGCATACTCATCTGCAGAGAAGGTGGATTATTATTGCTTTGTTGGTATGCAGCCTTGGAGTTGAATTCAGTCTTAGTAATAGAGAAAACTCATTAAAATAAATAAGACAACTTTCACCTGTCCCTTTGACTTTAATGATTCAGCCTTGTGCACTGGATGTGATGTTCCCCCACCCAATCATAGTGAGACATCCAATGTCAGGACATTTTACCAAGATCAGAGCAGGAAGGCGTGCTGTTTGCATTGCTAGAGTGGCTGGATGGGGTTGGGCCTGCTCCAGCGCTCAGCATGAAAATGGCTCCCAACCGTTCTTGTTCTTGGTCAACCAGAAATGCTCTTTGAAAACTTTTCCTGCAAAGTAAGTGCAAATGCTGGAACTAATGTTCACACTATACATCCTAAAGAAAATTCATTTGATTTATGCTACATTCTCTCTACGCCATGGGAATACATGACATTCCAACCATTTCAATAAGCCTTAAAAACTATCACTTTAAGTTGCCACTGAAGAGTATTACCTTTCTTGACTGCAATTGTTTATGTCTTCTAAAACTGGTATATCTTCTTGATTCACATGTAGTAACAAATGCAAAAGTGAGGGAGAGTGCCCAATGAGAACAAACATAGCGTAGCATACATTGCACTGGAGCTTATTATAGGGACCAGCCATTCAGATGCCAGTGCAGACCATGGCAAGCGCCAGGAGGGGCCTACCATAGTCTGCATCAGGATGCAGATGGCAAGTCCCTACCCTGAGATATATTCCAAAACTAAAGCCCAATGCAGAAAGAATGGCACTAGCAGCAGAAGAGTTGGCTTTTATAACCGTTTTTCTCACCCATTAAAGGGACTCAAAGCAGCTAACAAAGCTTTCTGTGCTTCTCTCCAAAAAAGACACCCTGTGAGGTAGGTGTGCCTGTGACAGCTCAGAAAGAGAGCAGTGATTAGCCCAATGTCACCCAGCTGGCTTCATGGAGGAGCAGGACTGCAAACCCAGTGAACTGCAAGAGATGCTCAGCAATGTTAGGTGCTTCACCTGACAGTCCTAGCTATGTGACTCCAAAAGTGTATTCATTGCCTTCCATGGATGGGGCTGCAGTGTGTGTCACTGCACATCAGGGCGCAGGTGCATTATATAATTGAGCATGTGCACAAAGCCTTAGCACATGTCTGTGCATGTGTGATGATGTCATCATGCATGTGTGCCCGAATGCGCCATGATGGTGGTGATCATGTTTTTCCGAAGCAGATAAGTTCCCCGCACTGCACAGACTCCTTGGGAGTCTCATTAAAGAGCTAAGACTGTTATGTAAAGGAGTGCTTGAAAGTCTCTGGCATTCCTGAGCTTTACTCTAGTTTGTGTTTCAGTGAACCACAGCTCAGCAGCCCTGTAATTATTTTGAAACAGAGAAAAAGAGTAAGAGAGTTTCTGGATTCAAAACATAAAAAGTGCAAATACAGTAGTTACTTACAGCATATGAAGTAAATGAAAATGAGCTATTAATGGCACCCGTCAACTTGTAAAGAACCACAATACCCTAGCCACAATCACCAAATTATGTAAAATATATTTTTTTCAAATAAACTACATATTTTGTTGTTTATCAGCAGCCCTCCATTTTATTTGACTAACTGCTTTTGAGAGCAGAGCATGATTGCTCTCCTGCCTA
This sequence comes from Aspidoscelis tigris stejnegeri, assembly GCA_023333525.1. Taxonomy (NCBI): domain Eukaryota; kingdom Metazoa; phylum Chordata; class Lepidosauria; order Squamata; family Teiidae; genus Aspidoscelis; species Aspidoscelis tigris. The sequence goes on along the minus strand of JALMGA010000003.1, from coordinate 70,036,570 downwards.
TACAGATCTGTTTGGTGGGGTGTGGTTCCAATCCATCCATGTATAGATGAACTGAACCTATCCATATGGGGCTAGCTGACACCCCACTACCCCCTAACAATATATTCATGTATATTTATATGAATTGATACATTTGGTGAGACTGAAAATGGACTTTCCTTTCCTAGGTCAGTTGTAGATGTGAGCAAGTATAGATGCACTGAAGGCATGATGTTGTATTGCTTCCATGCCCCTTTGCCTAAAGTCTTCCCAAGCCATTAAGGACCTGATTTTGTATTTCTTTCCTGTTTTTTTCTTTTTTTCACACCTTTCCAGACACACATCCTGGATTTTTAAAGTCAGAAAAGAAACAAACATGTTTATCTGTGAAAAAGCCCATTCAATGTTCTGCCTCAGTAAATGCTTGTATGGAAACATATACATATACATGCACACCCACACCTACAGCTTAGCAGTTAAATAATAAGATGAGCCCCCTCTTTATCTCCTCCTATATACTCTAAAGGAGTGCAACAGAGACATAGACAAGGTAGGTGGGAGATCAGTACAAGACCAGCAAAGGAAAGGAAAAGGAAAAGAAGCTGCTTTGCTGCTAACTTTTGTGTTTCTAAGGCCCTGTCCTCATGCAACTTTGTCATGGTTCCGAGCGTAGGATCGGCACTGTCTGTCCCCATGGGTTTTGAATTTGGTCCGCAAAAAGCATACCAAACACCCCAAACTGTGCCAGAAGGGTGCCAAATTTGGTACCTGTTTAAACAAGTCTTGGCCCATTTTGGGGGACCGCCATGCATTGCTCAGCAAGCTGGGATGCTCGCGGGCCAATGGGAGGAAATATGCACTCACGTCATTGGGAGGTGGGGTGTGCTTGCTGTCAGCCTGGTCCATTGAAGATCATAGCTGCTGACTTTTTAAAAATGCAGATAGCAAAGGCAAGCTGGAGAATGGCTTGGTTTTTTAATTTTCTGCCATTTCCATGGAGGTAATTCCAACCCAAAGCTACAAGCATGACACACACACCTGGCCTTATCTCCGAATTTGCAAGGCACGGGTGGGTAAGGAAGGGCTTGATTTAGCTGAGTGAACTCAACTGAGCAAGATCTGTCAAGCAAGCTGTCAAGCGAAGAAATAAGGGGAAAAAACAGCCGCGGCTTCAGCCACTTTCAGGGGCTTCAGAGGCTGCAATGTTCTCCCTTTTCCAGGGTGGCAACCTTACTGACCCCCTAGAAAAGGGAGAACACTTCAGCCTCTGCCCTCCTCCTTCATGATCTTGGCAGGAAAAGGCTTTATTTCACTTCGGAAGTACACACAGACATGAGCTTAGGAGCTCAACAGAAAACAGCAGATGTAGCAATTCAAGGAGAACATGACCTAGTGGCAGAACAGCAGTAAAACAAAAGTTGAGAAAAGAGTTCTAATTTTATATTTGAAAAGAAGATAATTAGGAAGACTTGCACAAAACATGATTTCTGTGGACAGAAGCTTGCTGGAGTCTAAAAAAGGGGGGGCAGTGTAATCACTGCCCAGTAGTCACCTTCAAATGCAAATGTGCAAATTTTGAATGGTATCTTACTGGTGTATTGCCTACTCTGTTGCTAAGAGACTCCTTGCCTGAACTGATAGAAGTGATTTCAAATATGGTGATAAGAACCTTGAGATTAATGGTACTGGGGAGGTACTCTTAGCATTCATGCTGCACGTCCTGTGGCCATTTCATGAACCTTCCATGAGTGCACAGTGTTCTGTACAGAGGCTCTGCAGAGGTAAAAAAGTTTTTGCCATTCCCCCCTTCATTATGAGCTAATCTGAAACGATCCTGAGCCAGCTGCCCACATGGATCAGGCATCCTGACCCAGCTTAGGGATATGGGTGCTTGTACACATTTCTGCTGGTGTTTTAAAAACAAACAAACAAAAAAGCTTTAGTAAAATATAAGTAATGTATAAAATTAAATATGGATATTGAAGTCCCCCCCTTTTTTTTTTCAAAAGGGCTTTCTGAACAGACCCTTGATATGGATTAAGGATCAATGTAGTTCACTTCTAATCCTCCCATAGCTGCATGTTAATGTGGATCTATGAGGCTATGCCTCCTGCTGGTCTTCTCTATTCACACTACAGAGTGCCATCTGGATTAAGGGAGGTCTTAATCTGGATCACCAGTAGACCTGTTTAATTTGGTCTACCAGTGGATCAGCACATCCCTGACTGGAATAGGGAAGTGTGCAGAAAGCATAGGCCTGGCAGGACCCTTCCTGAGTCCCTGCAAGTTCTAGGGGACAGGATCGTGTCCCCTAAGGCCCGTAAGGACCTTCCCGGCCACCCACCCCCATGGCCCGGGGACACGCGCATGCATGCGTGCACCTACCTGCAGGCTGTCCTGGCTCCAAGTGACCTGGCTCAGCCAGGGCCATGCCACACGCATGTGTGGTGCGTCGCTGGCTCAGCCAGGTCACTTGGAGCCAGGACAGCCAGCAGGTAGGTGCACACACACATGCATCCCCGGGTCATGGGGCGGTGGGGTGGTGGTCCTGGGGGCCATCTGTGGGGCTGAGCCACATAGATCTAAGCAGCTCAGCCCCGCAGAGGCCGACCATCTGCCTCGATGGGTCAGGGGATGTGCAGTCCTCGGTAGACTGGTTCTAGCCATTCAGCACTTTTTGGCTAGGCCCGGTCTACCAAGGTACCCCACATCCCCCTGGCCCATTGAAAGCTGCTATCCGACCTCTCCCCACCCTGGAAAGGGGTGAGGGAAGGCCGAACTGGGTGCCTCCCTGACCCCTGCAGTCACAATGGGACTGCAGGAGCAGGGAGTGAGCCACCCTCCCCACACACACGTGATCACTCACCTTGCTGGGCACGAGGTGCAATCTGCCGTGGTCTGCGCAGGTGTGCATGCTACCTGTGGGTCCTGTCTACCAGAGTGCGCATGGCTGCACAGACCCATGGCAGATTGCACCCTGGGCCCAGCAATGTGAGTGATTTGAGCGGGCCTGCCAGCAGTTGGACCGGTTTTGGCCCAATCGTGGTGGGCGGCATGTCTTGCAGCTGTCAGGGAGGGAGGCGTGTGAATGCTTCCCTCCCTGGACAGCCGAGGATGGCCCAGAATGCACTGCGCCATGTGTAGGGCGCTCTAGGACAGGCTGAGGTGGTTCTGAACAGAACTGCCGGCTGAGAGGAACAAATGTTCCATCCCAGCATGGCCTCCATGCGTTCCAAAAGGCCTTGTGCGAAAAGCCCTCATGTGTCTCATGTTTAGGACTACAGGGGATGTCTTTAAGTAGCATGTGATAGCCTGCCACCAAAAAGGACTCCCCTGAGGCTAAGAACGTTTGTTCCTAGCCTTTAGAGATGTGGGAGACAGATGAAAATTTGTGTGAGCTTTAGCAGCCATGGTATGGGCTGATCCAGATCAGTGTTGTTGATGCAGATGATGCTTATCTAGCACAAGCCTTTCTGTGATCTGGATCAGTGATCTGGGTTATTCTGGACTCACTAATGAAGATTTACTTCAGAAAAGTGCCAAAAATACTTCAATCAATGAAGTGCAAGGTCAGAAAATGCCACACAATGCCAAGGTAATCTATGAATTTCATGAGTAGAAGGCCAACTATCTGGAAGACTCTGAAAGAGTAAGGATTATGGTAATTTAATAAGCACGAAAACAACTGCTCTTAGCCTGCACAAGGCTGCAAATTTTAGCCCACCATCATCTCACCCTATCTGAGGTTATTACTCAGAAACAAGTGCTATTTATATTGCTCTTGATAGTCTCTCTCTCTCCCTTTATATATATATATATATATATATATATATATATATATATATATATATATATATATATATATATATATATTCGTATTCATATTTGTCAGTATTTATAGTCTGTTTTTAAAATCCTAGCTTTAAAAGCCTATTGATTTCTTGAAAGTATTTTTTCTTTTCATTTTTTTAGGATTTGTGTGTTCTTTCATACATTTTATAGTGTTTTCTTTTTGTTCAGTATTCTGGGAATTATTTATTTAAGTAACATAAATAAGTAAAAGGAAGTATGAAATGATGAGAAATAAGGTAAAGGCCAGCACATTTTTTTCTTTTTGTGAATGAGAAGATTTTTTTCGGCTCAATTATGAAAGTCAGGGATAATATACAGGCTTGTCTACTGTACTCAAAAGATGGAAAAGTCCTATTCTTTTTGTTATAGTCTTTTAAATAGCATATATAAAATTTAAAAAAATTGCATGTGAATTTTTTTAAAAAAATAAAAAAAAGAGGGGGGAAAGCAACAAGGATGAAAAATAATGGAAGTGTGTTCTTGCTAATATATTTTGTTGATTCTGTTTTGCAAGTTTTAAGTTCATCACCATAGAGTGACAACGTGTAAAACATTAACTTATTTTCACAAGTGCACCACTTACCAGGAATCTTATTAGTCAAAACAATCTACATAACGTTTGCCATGACAGTTGCATACTGCAACATTTCATAGCAATTCTGGCTCTCAGGTAATCAGGAATAGGATCACAAGTTGAATCTATTTATGATGATGATGACGATGATGATGATGATGATGATGATGATGCACTGCATTTGAAAATAACCATATTGTAATTTCTCTGTATTTTCATATATGGAACACAAGCTTTACATAGCAGCTTGTAGAGATCTTAGATGAAGAGTGTCTCCAGACTGCAGGAGGAAATTATGGGATCTTGTTTAGATCCTACAATCATCTCTTGTCCCTCTCAAATAAGGCAATTCCAGGCTCTTATCTGTTATTTCCTTGCCGAATTGCTGCTCTTGCAAAAGTACCAGGATGTAGGAAGAATGCCCACTTCCCTTTATTTTTTTGTTGGTATTTTTGCAAGAGTAGTGATTCCATGTAGAAATGGCAAACAAACTAAACAATCCCGCATGACAGAAATCATGGCATCAGAACTGGATTTGCTGTCATGCCTGTACTGCACTTTTTTCATTGCTCTAACCCAGGTGTATACTGGCTTGCCAAGGCCCTGTCCCCATGCAATTGAAAGTCTGCTGGAACTCTTCTTTTGCCTCTGAGCGGCCCCATTCCAGGCTTTACAAGGCGCTTAGGGAGCTTAGGAAAGTGAGAGACCCGTGATAAAATACGTGCACTTTAAAGAAGAGTTCCAGCGCTCTTTCGGCGATTCGCGGGTTTTGCTCGCTATATCTGCCTTGAGGACGCTCCGTGGCAAAAGGGGCGGGGATTGCTTGCCTGCACACACAGCCAAAAAGCATTCACACATCTGAGAAATGCAGCAGGTTCACTTCCTTTCCTTCGTAAAAAGAGCCAGAATTGCTCAGAATTGCAACATTGTTATCAAGTGATCTATGAAAGCCTTAAAAGAGAATGAGCGAAGGATCGCGCTGCCGATGCCTGCAGCCGCTGACTTTGCCTGGGCGGAAAGCCTTTTCTAACAGAGAACTGAGTGAAAGTAAGTGCTGAAAGTGAATGAATGAGCGATCATCTGCCTTTGCTAGGGGCGGGAAGCCGTTTCAGGAGACGGAGATCTGGCTATTTTTCCTTTTAACAAGAGGGGGGAAAAAGATGCCCGGAAAGAGAAGACGGCTACCATGGGGACGGAAAGTCCGTTTAGATCGTGGCTACCATGGGGACGCTTATTCCGGAAGTGGAGGGGACTTTTAAAGTCAGCTATAACAGAGTGACGGCAGAGGAAGCCGAGAGGGGCTAATAAGTCTTTTGGGGACAGGGCCCAAGGGTATGTGCAGCAACCCAATATAGTCCCAGGAAAATCACATTTTTAAAAACTGTGTCTGGAGCTACCTGAAGAGTAATTGCACTATTTTTTTTTTAGCTGAGGGATCATTGTCCACCATAATATATCTAGAAGCCTCATGACAAAAGCAGGCATGGTCAAAAGTGCATATTGGCATTCTTATAAGCAAAGAAGAGGTATGTTTATTGTCTGTCATGCTTATTTTTAAATAAGAAATCTGGTGAGGTATGTGAAGAAAGCCACCTTAAAATCTCTGTGTTTTATTTGTGGCTTATAAGTGTATTGTTTGTATATGTTGTCTATATTTTATAGGTTTCAAGGTTATATAATAGGGTCATGTAAAGGTTAGCTTAATTGACAGGTGGTGACTGAGGTAAACTAGCCAAGGTAGTCTTGAGATGAAGAAAGCTAACATTTTATAATTTTGACAGGGAAGCAGAGAGTTACCTTTTTGCCCCCCCCCCCCCGCCCCCAAACAGAACACGATTAAACTAGCAATTCACTACCTGTTTAATTAGGACAAGGGAGGGGGGGAAATCTAACTGGACATTTTTTGATTTCTGGAATGGTAGAGGTGTAAGAATGAGAGAATTGGCCAGTGAAACATGGAAAGGAAATATGAGACATCTGAAAAGAAAGGTCAGAACAAGAAAGAAGAGTTAAATCATGGTTGGAAGAAGAACTTTGTGAAAGCCTACAACGTTTTTGTAACTGATGGTTCTTCTGAGATGTGAGCCTTCCCTGGATAAAAAGTAAAGACACACAGTCAACTATATAAATGGGATCCTGAAATCTGTAGTATAAGCCAGAAAGTAACAAACGATCCCAGAGTTGCTTATTAGTTGAACATTTAAGACCTTTTATATTTCGTTTTAAATATCTAAACTTTCAATCTAATAGTACTGCACTGGTATCTTGGATCTCTATTTTCATTTTTAATCCCACACCAGATTTAATGTATTTTTAATTGTAGCCTGCCCTGAAATTTTGTAGTATATGGAGGGATATAAATATAAATAATCAAATAATTAAAGTACCTGGGAACTGTACACCAGAGATCACCACTAAGTTGACTCACAAGCCAGCTGCACCTATCCACAGGCCAGGTGGGATGTGACCACGTGCCTGCCTTGATCCTGCCTTGACTGGGGTGGTTCATGAAGTGTCCATATGGATGCAGCCTCAGAGGAATCCATATTCCATAGGGACAGGTATATATATTTTACTCATCTTTTCATAAGTTGCCCTGTGAAGTGCAGCACATTTCCTATATTTTCTGTGCAGGTATAGTACTAGGATCCTGCCTAGTACCTTTTATTTATAAAAATAATCTATCCAGAGATGCATATGATTCATCTGTTTCCTTGGGTTTTCATAAAATTACTATTACATCTAGGACATAAAAATGGATATTGGGATGTTATGATATAGCATGGTGCAAATACACAAAAACCCTCCCCTGTTTTAGTCCATGTGTTTAGATTGCTATTTTGTGGTTAAGTCCATCATCAGGACTCATATTTTAGTTTCATGGTTTTTCCTAGTAATAATTATAAGTGATAACAACATAAGAACATAAGAGAAGCCTCGCTGGATCAGGCCACAGCCCATCTAGTCCAGCATCCTGTCGCACACAGTGGCCCACCAAATGCTCACGGGCATCTCAAGCAGAGACAAGGACAAACCTTCTCCTGCTCTCGAGTCCCAGCAGATGGCCTTAGAAGTGCCCCAGTTCCTCCCCCCCCCAGCCTGAAGGATGCACCTAGGCATTCGTTCTAGTAGCCATTGATACATCTGTCATCCATAAATTTGTCTAACCCTACCTTAAAGCCATCCAGACTGGTAGCTGTTACCACCTCTTCCGGCAGCACATTCCATAAGCCGATGACCCTCTGGGTGAAGAATACTTCCCCCTGTCAGACCTTATTTTCCTACCCATCAGCTTCATAGAGTGCCTCTGGTTCTAGTGTTGTGCGACAGAGAAAAGAAATTTTCTCTATCCACCCTTTCTATACTGTGCATAATTTTATATACTTCAATCAGGTCCCCTCTCAAACGCCGTCTCTCCAGACTGAAGAGGCCTAGACGTTGCAGCCTGGTTTCGTAAGGGAGGTGTTCCGGACCCTTAATCATTCTGGTTGCCCTTCTCTGCACCTTCTCTAGTTCCACAATATCCTTTTTGAGGTGTGGTAACCAGAATTGTACAGAAATAAGTCTAAAGTAATAAACAGGTATTGGCATTATTCTTTAACAGGCACATAGCCAACAGAAATTCAACAGCAATGCAATGATCAGGAATGTTTAACCTTTTTTATTCCATATAACAGATTTTTTTAAAATTTTCTGGTTACTTATATGTAGCACAGTGTGTGTGCAGATTTGGGTCCTGTTTCCTCCAGGAGAAGAAACCTCTTTTATAAAAAAACATAATGGACTTTTAAAAATTACTCTTGGTTTTTTTTAATAGCAAAAATCATCAAATGGCAGAATCATATGCTGTGATTAACACAGGCACAGTTACCTAAAATTTGTAGGGAACTTTATTACAACTGATGCCTTTCTAGTAAATAGTCACTGCGGAGTTGTTAGTTTTAGATGCCTAGTTTTGGAATTTCTGCTCAAGACAGTAAAAAAGATATATCTTTTGCAATAAGTGACTTATGTTTTCCAATGCTAAACTTTCACAAAGGCACACCTGTTGCTGTTGTAGTTTAACACATGGAATGTGGCCATACAGGTACTTTAGCTCAGTGCCTCTGGAATACAACATTCCAAAGGCAGGTTACAAGTAACATGCATTGCTCTATTATTTTGTTCTGTTAAAAACTCTTAGTATACATTTTAAAAGTTTTACATGCTGAATGCTTTTCAACTCTTAGTAATTCTTTTAAAAGCAGCAAATGCTTTGTGCATAGCAGCAAGGATATAAGATCTCTGGGATGAGGAATGGGTTCTTGAAGGACAATTTGGCAGAGACTGAAATAAGGTTGGGGCACACCTTTAGATAGCTAGCTTGGATAAGTGCCAAATAATTCACTGTAAATAAAGCTGATATGAATATTTAAGATGAAGTCAGTGAGAAAAAAAAGGACTAGAAATATTGCTTGTAGAAGATGCTTGAAGAATTTTATTCACAACAAATGTGTCTTATAAAAGTTTTGCAACAACACAGGTATTTAATAGTTATCAATTGTCTGGTCCTGGTACAAGGCATGTAAGAACAAAACTACTGTTTACTTATAATAGTTTTAAATGCTACTTGGCCCCAATTTTTTTCTGGAAAAGGTCAGCATGGGTGAAGGCTTGGTTTCTATATGCAATCCTGTCATTCAGACTAACAGCAGTGATTCACTTGCAGGCGGGGGGAAAATAGCTCTATTGTTGGACTTATTGACTCCAGGGAGGGCAGCTACTCTGTTATTACCATAGAGTGCTCACAACCTGAGCTCTGTGTTGGTCCACTTAAAATTACTATTTGCTGTGAAGGATTGGCAAAGCAATTCTTAAAATGATGGGGTGAAAGTAGGAGAAGCTCCATCAGGAGCTTTTCTTTTTCTTTAAAAAGGAGTGAGCAGTGTATGATTCTTTCCCAGCCTGACTCACTTATTACCTTTTGTTCAGTTGTCTTTATTAACATATTAACTGACTAGATTGCCTCTAGAAATAAATGCATTTCATTGGGTAATTGTATCACAATAGCCTCTTATTAGGAAGAAAGCAATATGCAACCCAAACACTTACAGTATGTACAACATGATAGTACATGTAGTACAAATATACACAGGTGTACGTGGGTATCTCTTGAGAGGGAAAGAAAGAGAAAGAAATCATTGTAGATGTTAGGTTTGTTTTTACTTGTAGTTCCCTTTTTGTTAAATAAATACCAAGACTAGAGAATTACCCACTATTTGCTTTTTTATTAAATAATTACTCCAAAAGAGCTCAGTACTATTGCTCACAATACTTTCTTATATTTAGAAGTTCTAATTGTTCATATACAATCTATAAAGGTTTCTGAAAAGTAACACTTTGTTACTGAATAGTATCTTCTTACAGAACTTGCTTTTTAACTTTTTTCGGTAATATTTCAAGTAATAGCAGTTGCAAATTCAAACAAAGGAAAGTACACAAATAATAAAATTATTTGTACCATGTAAGAAACATTCCAGTATATTAGTATTTAGAAATGTGATGCAAATATAAATATTTCTTATAAAATTCTCAAGAGACTGCAATTAGCATGAAATCTATTTGAGACTGTGTCACCTTGTTTTTAGACTTACTAGCACAGTATTACTTGCCTTCATTTTATCTGTCATATCTAAAAATAAAGGCATGCAAACTTTATTTTTCCAGTCCCAGTTTGATTATTGTCTTTGAAATTCCTTCGTCACAAAAAGCTTTAGCTATCAGGAGGTTGCAAATGAAAAGTCAATAATGCTGCTCTTATGTCATATTACATCCCTTAGGCTACAGAGCTGGATTTATTCAGTATTTGGGGCTTTTTTGTTTGTTTGTATTTGCAACTCTAGCATTCTGCATTATGCCTGCACACCTGCCTTTGATCCTCAAAACCTCTCTCCATTACACAGAAGTCAAAGACAGGTTATAATGAAGGATTTCCTGTTCAGTGATTCTTTCTTTCTTTCCTTGAAAAACTGTGGTAGCTGTAAAGTTAGAACTGTGATTTAAATGTACATTTTAAAAATATACAAGGTATTTTACTAACACTATACAATATGTATTTTAACTTATTTCTCATAAGCATTCCTCCTTTTAAGTCTCTCACCTATTCATATAAAAAACTGTGGATAAATAACTTGTGATCCAGAAGATTATCTTTCCCCCCCCCTGGTATTATGTTCCCTGGTATGTCTTTGCAGAACTCTACTAATTCAATCAGCATATATTGTTATACTATAAAACTGGGATAACTTCTTGGTTAAAAATTCCTCACACGTTCAGTACAGGTTTTATATAATAGTTCTAATACATACTTAATTTTAATTAATCAGCCACTCTTAAAGTAAGAAAAAAGGTGTGCATTTTCATTTAAAATAACTTATACTATTATACTTTTCTGGCATACATTTGTAATTCCAAAGTATAATTTACTATGTTGATGTGTGACCATGAACTTTGGTGATGCTCTGTACAATAATGATGAGCACAAACTTTTTACCTGACTTGGCTCAATTCGAACTGAACTACATGAGCTGCAAATGCACTTGCATACAATTTTTGAGTAGCTCAAACCCATTTTCAGTTTGGTTCAAATGTCTGATGAATGGTTCTGCAAGGGAGCCATTGGACCCCACAAACATATCAAGAACCCAGCTGACACACCTAGGGCCTTTTAAAATGAATGATAAAGAGTCTCTTCAGCAACCAAAGCTACTTCTTTCATACTAGGTTGCTTATAAAAAACAAATGTTCCAGAAAATAAACCAACTAGTGGCTTCCCAATGCTACTACACCACCTGCCACACAAGGTTTTTTTAAAAAAATGAACAATAATCAAGTGACTCTTCAAGCCAGTCCCCCTTTGACACACGATGAGGCTCAAACAAACACATTAGAAAGAGAACCAACTATTAGCCCTGAACTGAAACACACTCCCAGCGAAAACACTGAACCAAAGAACGGCAGGTACAAAGACTGAATAACAGAGACTATAGCAATTAGAAAAATCAGCTGTCACAGTGCACAGCCAAGTCACAGAAGGATGTCAGAGTAAAGAAGAGAACCCAGCAACAAGCACCCTCTCTGAGGCAAGAAACTCATAAACTGGAACAGCTCTGTCTTTGAAAATTCTCATGTGAATGGAAAATGCAGCAAATCTCATCCGTTTATATTTTGAAATTATCTTCCTTCAGCTCCCTCTCCATCTGAGTTCCCCAAGCAGCCAGGGTGCACTTGTTTCCCTGGTAGCAGAACATATACAAAGCAAAGCAGCCATCAGCCTTGACACAAGCACCCACTGGAACTTTGCAAAAGGCAACACAAGAGTCAATAGATGAAGATCGATCAAAAAAGTAGTTGAGCGGATAGAGATGAGAATAAAGGTACAGCCTTTGGACTGCTTCAGCCTTCTTGTTCCATGTATGCACCTCAAATGCGAATACTATCTTATGAACAACTGCCCTATTTGCCTTGGTAGTGGACATTTGAATACTTCTTGTTCACTCTGAAGTGTGGAAAAAAAAAACAGTTTGGCCTATCTCTACTAGAATGCTTGAGGTAATCCTTTAGCCTATACGGTATGGCCACTTACACATTGCCAAAAAATCATTAATGAAGCCATGCAAAGTCCAAGTCATGGTTTCAATATCTTGTGTAGCACAGAAAGGCCCTTTCTGCACTTATTGTAGTTAATCTGGATTAAGTAAATCCAGATCTTTGGAATCTGTTCCTTGCAGTTCTGGATCTAAACGAAGACCCATATGTCTGCATGGGGTATATAGCACCTGATAGCAATGGGTGCTAAACAAGGCTGCTGTGTGGGCATAGTAGCACCCATCCTAAGGGCCCAAACAGGCCTGGGCAGGAAGTGCCACCCACGGTGTGGCACGATTGGCCAGTGCAGCTGTCAATCAAGAGTCATTTCCACTGACAGTGAACATGGAAGTGAGATGGCTGCATAGTTGCCTACATAGCTACTACGTTCCTGGCCACTAGTTGTGTAGCTCATCTTTTTAGTCATTCTATGAAGAGGAAACATAGTGGCTATGTAGGCCCACCCCTGGACCCCATTGGCCTGGCATGTGTGCAAGGAGTGCTCTGAAATCCAGTCTTTTGGGTGCAGGAACGGATTGCTTTATGGCTGAACTGGATTATGTGACACGAAGACCCCATTAGACCCGGAACTTGCAGACAATGCAATCCTAATGGGCCCCGCAGAGGGGAGAGAATCTCAGCGTTTGGCCATCCCACCTACCCCAGGAGTGCAAAACCCCAGAGGCATTCAGCTCCAACACTGGCATGGACAAGGGGAGAGAATCTCAGCGTTTGGCCATCCCACCTATGCCAGGAGTACAAAGCCCCAGAGGCAGCCAGCCTAAAGACCTGAGTGGATGAGGGGGGAGAAGTATTAGTTGTTATAACATGTGGTGTATTATTTGATGCTGTATTTTTTCTGTATTATGTAAACACCCTTGGGCAAAACATTTTCTTTGATTTAAGTTGTTGATTATAGGTTTCTTGTTCTGCCCTATGGCAGAAAGGGCGTTATAAAAAAACTTACTACTACTACTACTAATAATAATAATAATAATAATAATTTTCTAGATTGCATAGCTTATTATTAGAATTTTGTACATTGCTTATGATATATATTTGATGTTTTAGTTACTGAAATTGGTTTTTCTTTTACTTGCTGTATTTGCTTACTGTATTTCTCTGATGTATTTGCATTGTATCCCCCCCCCCCCCCGGTTTGTTGTAAACCACCTTGGGCAAAATTTTCTTTTGGAAAGGTGGTATACAAATAAAAATAGAAGTGGAAGGTACATAGTGAATGCATGCCAAATCCATACCAATCACGTTCTTAATGGGGTCTACTGGCCCTATGTGGAAACAGCCAAAATTTCAACATATAATGAGAAGACTTTCCATTTGCCCCTCTAAATGCCACAGTATTTAGCTGTTTCTGAGATTCAAATGGCTGACTACTTCACAGAACAATAAAGTAACTGCTAGCAATAGGACCTATCTGTGAGTCTACAGTATGGAAGATATTGCAAATGAGTTCAAGTTAAGAGTAAAACTTTGTGCAGTTAGTACAACAGAATTAATCTGATATGCCAGGCAATAGTTGACTTTTAAGTAGATCCTATCTTAAGTACAACAGATAAATCCGATCATCATGATGCCCAGCCAAATTTGCACTGAACTGGTTATCAGTTCTTTTATTCTGATTTCCTAACCCAACTTAGAGATAAACAGATTTCTCATGCACTCCTTTTCTCTCACATTCCTGTGGATGTCAATGGTTGGCACAGGGCTGGGAGGGGAAATTGATTTGAAAGATCACTGCTTTACTGTTAGCTCTCAATGTGCCTGCATGGTATAGTGAGCATTGTCCTCAGTTTACTAGGCTTCTAATTCACTTTTCCTTGTTCCTTATTTACATATTCCAGCCCAAGAAACATTAACATCAGAGCCAAGTTGATTTAGATACTCTTACTTTGCCATAAACAAAGTAGCAACTTCCTGCAGTTAAGATAACTTCTGATTATTTTTACTTTTTCCCTACTGCAAATACAAAATGGAGCTCTGTAACTTGTAACTCTGTAACTTGTTCCCCACTGTTGAGATTCTATTTCTGTAACTAAAACAATTGCCCTTTACTTTCTCTTGAGCTCTATAATTATATACCTGTAAAACCAAACCAAAGGGTTGAAAGATACACAACAAATTGATGTAGTACACATGACTGCTCCGAAGGACTTCCCGCAACAAAAATAACTATTATTGTTATAACCTATTTTGGGACCTTTGGGTGAAGGACAGGATATAAATTCTTGAAAAAATAAATATGGAACCTTGACCTGGATTTGCTATGGGAAGCCTACAGGTCCAAACCATAACAAATACAATACAAGCCTGATGGTAACTTCATTTACTTTCTTTCCTAAAGCAAAGGTTAATTGGAATGAGTAGCTTCTTGCCCCTCTAAGCTGAGGCCTTTTGCTGAACATGGTGAAGGCCACTGATGAGACAACAACTCTAGTTTGCCCTCCTTTTTCACATACATGCTGTTTTTCTGTATTACTTTCCAGCCCTTTCTGCACACTTCCTTATTCCAAATAAAATTAATTTAAGCCATTTCTCCCACCATTCTTCAAAAAGGTAGACTGGGACATCTTGACTAGACAACATTGTGGTGAACAACACTCCAGTTGAAGGCTTATTACTTACTGGATCGCTGAGAGAAATCTGGAATTGCTTAGTCATTTGAAGAGATAGCCTAGTTTTGGGACAAAACAAAATTCCCTCAGCTGGCCTTTTTAAATCTTTTCCAACACATCTGCTATCTATCACTCTGGCTACTGTTGCTGCATTCTGGTAATCATTATAAATTGCTTTATATCAAATAATTTCAGTACAATAAAGTATGCAAGACTTTTCTACTGAAACAACTTAACACGTATACTTCATTTAAATAAAATGTGAATATATAAACATGTTTGTAAATAATACTTTTTTGATATTATATAAGATATAAATAGAATAAAAAATAACAATACTTAAAATTTTGTGAAAGGCTTAGGAAAAAGAAACCTATGTAGGATTCCGCAATGCACCCAAAGATCTTGTGTATAACTATATATCAGAATGTTTACTTACCTGTATGTAATTAACTGTATATGCTGCTCACATTCAGTTTTTCTGAAGTTTGTGAAATAAAGTACTTCAACAATATAATTATAAAATACTCATAGTAACAGAGATCTTTTGGTTCATCTTAACCATTGTTTCCTCCTAAGGGAAATTACTTTAATTCTTTGTCATTACATACTCAAAGCTAAGGAATGGGCTGTTCCTTGAGAAAGTAGGAATGGCACTGAGAATAGAGAAGAAGAGATTATTTTACTGTTGTGAAGGCCATCGTTGACATTTTTGTTGTGGTTAAAAACTTAGGGACAGTTGTTAGCTGACAACTTAGGAGAAACCTGCAATTGTGCATATAAAGCACTTCTTTAACACTTAATAATGTGTTATTTGTATATTATTCAGTTTTTGTGATTCTGTACTGTTCTATACCCGAAGCTTGACACAAATAAAGGAATTTTTATAGTATTCCCCAAATTAACTCAATTTTCTCTAAGTAAATTATTACATAAATTATTACAAATTGTACAATTGTTTTGAGCAGATTTACATCCCTGTGAAGTATCCATGAAAAATCTAACTAATATTTAAACCTCAATCACTAGAAATCTGGATTATATTTTCTGTTGCTAGCATGGCAACAACGTATTTTGCCAGCAAAGCACATATGTCTAACAGCATGGAATACCAGAATTAGAATTACAGGATGTCACCAGCAAGCATACCAGGAGCCCCCCACATGCTGCTGTGGTCTAAGAAGGCCCAATGCTGGGCTTCTTCCCTTTGATAGCACTAGTGTGTGGCAAGGAAGCTCAATGCACTTGCTAGTCTAGTATACCAGCCAGTGGAGAATTGCTCAGGGTCTGGAAAGTCTGAAATTTGTGTTATTTAAACCCATGCTTATTTGGAGGTCTGTACTCTGGGCTACGGTAAAAACAACAACAACAATCTTTTATGGTAGGTTTTCAATTAGCGTGATATGGGTTTAGTAGCCTCTACGACTGGCTTACGATTAATTTTGGGAAAGAGATAGGCTTGTACTGTAAATTGCACTGATTTAAACCAGTTTCACAGTTTCCAATCTATATTGAACCACAATGATTTAAAATATGCAACCTTTGTAGTGAGCCAGTTTGGTCTAGTGGTTAGGGAGCCAGACTCTTAGGGAGCTGGACTCTTACCTGGAAGAACCAGGTTTGATTCCGCCCTCCCCCATGAAGCCAGCTGGGTGACCTTGGGCTAGCCACAGCTCTCTTCTGAGCTCTCATAGCCCCACCCACCCCACAGGGTGTTCTGTTATGGGGAGAAGAATAGAAAGTTTTGTCAGCCGCTTTGAGTCCCTTTAAATGGATGAGAAAAGTGGGGTAGAAAAGCCAACTCTTCTTCTCAAAAGTCAAATTTAACAACTCCTTAGGCTTGCATTAACTATCTATCAGGATCTTGGTAGTGTTTTTAAGTTAGCTGCTACTACTTCTTACTTAATTTCCCCAAGAAGCAAGAACATGGTAGTGTAAATCTTGTATACAAGTCATATGCAGACTTATAGTAACCACAGATCTACAGCAATACATCAGAAGAAAAACGAGTATAAAGCCAATAAGCTAGAAAACTCACTGTCAGTGCTAGGTTTTTTGACAACAGTTAAAGGTGCTTGTCAGGGACAATAGGATAATAGCATAAAATGTGCATATGTTAAACATTGCAACAACAATGTTTTGCTTTGTTTAAGAAAAAAGGCACTATTGTTGGAGGAAGTCTACAGGGAAAAGACTAGAAACTGATGTAAAAGAAGGAATCTTCTTCATTAGACAAGAAAAGACTGAAGTATGGCTATTTATCCTGATTGCCAGTATGAATCAGGAGAAGTAATAAAGATAAAGGTTAGCAAGTCCCAGTGCCCCTGTTAGACATTAAAAAAAAGAAATCTTCACCTGGAACTCTTTGGAAAGGAAATTTCTGAAAAGGTCTAAGCTAAGATCACAAGCAGATTGGAAATAACAGACACAAGCGCTGTGAAGGAAGTTAAATAATATTACAGTATATTTTGAACTAAACATGTGGACATTCTCTTACTTTTCTCCCTCATTACATTTTAATTGAGAAATAACTGGAGGGAAAAAGGAGCTTCCACAAATAGTAAGGACACTTTTTTTTTTAAACTGAGAAAAGGAACCATCAATTCTACACAGTGCATCTGATGATATTCTGACTGGAAAGCGAGTCCTTCAGTTTGCATGTTTGCTGTTTATGAGCATTTCTGGTCCATCTATTTCTTAGCACCTCGAGTCTGGAATTCTGAATGACCATCATAGAATTGTACTCTAAATCTTGTAGTGATTTTTAAAAGTTTTTTAAAAAAATAAATTGGACAAATATACTTGTTGATTGTGACATCTTCCCCCAAAACAATTTTATATGAATAAATAAATACTGTGCGCTGCTAAAGATCTGGACCAAATAAACCAATACATAATTTCAAAGAAAACAAGCACAGAGATATGATTAGAGAAAGTTCGCTGAACATCATTCACTAAAACTGGAAGAACCAATTCTACATTCAGAAATTGTTTTAAATAATCTGTCCAAAGTACGCCCAGTGCCATAATGCCCAGCGCACAAAGCATTTTTAAATCTTGTGGTCAGGAACCTAATGGACACCTAATCTGGTGTATTTGTAAAAGCTATGGAAAGGGAGGACCTGAAGGAACAGCAGATGTATGGCAGGGGAAAAAGGACAAAGCTGAAATGAGTGAAACAGTTCCAGTTTTAGCCCATGATTGGAAAGTGGAGGGATGACATGTTTCATGGAAAGAAGTGGTATAAGGGAAAAGGAAAGAAGATAGAGATCACACTGTATAGTTTGAAACATACTATCCACTTTGGGCTTTGGCTACATGGACTGCTAACATGCAACCATATCAAGGAAATATTCAGTAAAGGGGCTGTGGCCTTGAAATAGTCCCATTTCCTTCCCTCACTTTCAGGGACACAGAGCTAACTGTCATATCTGAAGGTGCTTCCCATATGTCCATAAAGTCTCTTTCTACTAATTGTGTTGCTTAAAATCTTCATCTCTCTTAAAGCTCAAGGCAAGTCACAAAGGAGAACATTTTAAAAACAAAACATTTACATCCCCCCCCATTTCCTAATATGATAAAAACACCTAAGAACTTGTGGTTCCACACCATGAACATCAGATAAATATGAAGAATAGTCCAAGTACAAATGAGAAGGAGGTACATAATTGAAAAGGCTGGTTTCAGTTGTTGTTACCTTCTTTGGCTAAATTAATGCCAAGGGGAACTTTGATGCTGACAACAGGATTTAAAAAAGATTTTATAGTAACCAGATTATTAAGATACCATGGCTCAAATCCACATAGCACTTGTCAGCACTTCAAACAACTTTATCCCAGAGTTTAAACAGTGATGATTACCATATTTCATAAAAACCTAGGATACGGCCCTGTTCTTCTTTCCTAGCCTTAGGTCAGAACAGTTCAGGGTATGGTCAAGACTCATTTAACTCTTTAGTCAGGCCTGTGGCTCCAGAAGGACAGTTAATCTGTTTCTCCATGACAACACTTGAGCCGCTCCTCAGGAACTTTTAAAGTGTTGCAGTAGTCCTGTTCTGAAGTCTGTCAGGAGCTGGGTTGGCTTAGATAGCTACTCTGCTTCACTCCATTTGAACCATAGGTGCTGGTGATGCTCTCAAAAAATGCTGGCACAAGTAGGTTTGGCAGTTTTTTTTTATCTCCTTCTTTTCCGTTGTAGTGCTGCCTGCTGTTCTCTAATATCTGAAAGAAACTGCAGCTAAAATGGGACAACGCTTAGGTAATAATCCAGATTTGATGGCTGAAGACCCCATTGTAGACCCCTTTAATGGGGTCTACAGGAAATCCATATTATAGGTCCTGAAGGAACCATATGATCCGGATTTCCTGAGCTGTGGTGGAAACAGATGTGTCCCTAATGGGGTCCATGCTGGAAATGGTGTCATCCAGCTCTCAGCCAAATGGGTCCTTAATGGGTGCTAAAATGGGTACTTTCTGCCAGTGGAAAAACACCCTATATTTCAGAATGAAAACATGTCTGTAGATGAGAAACTTTCAAATCTTATGTAACCAAAACCATCATGTAACTAAAGACAATGGGCCTCTGGACTGTTTTCAGCATCAGGAGGTAGGTGAGAAGAGTTAACTCAGTAGGAGGATGCTGACTGGTTTCCTGTCTCCTCAGTTCATCAAACCATGTCATATACAACTGGCATACTTCTGCTGCTGGTGGTTTTGTTGTTGCTATTGCTATTGCTACTATTCAGGGACTGCATCCACAGCTGAAAGGTGGCTTTGAGGTGGCGGTGTCCCTCAACTAATACAAATTCCAAAGTGTATTTTTGGCCTTTAACATGGGCTAGTGATGGGATGGGAGCATCACCCCAAAGCCTCTTTTGAGTAACTTTTTAAAAAGTGTGTAGTTTCAGCCTAATAATATGTACAAACAAAAAGTGGAACAATGGTTTTATTGAGTCATTCTCATATTTACATCATTATATGTTGCAGCGACTCAGCCAACCCCTCCCTTCCCCGTCCTCCACAGAGTAGCATGAGTTAGAAACAAGCTGTCAAGCACCCCAGTCAACTGCCAGTTCCCTAAGGGCTTTATCCTAAAAGTTCCCTCACTGGCATCCTGCTTTATATGCCTAATGTAAAGGCTCCCTTAAAGCAGCAGGCTTACTACCGTGTAAAGCAAAACACTGGAAGTTAATGCTACAGAAAAGTAAAGTTTGGCTTTAAAGTCTCCAGGTTGCTTAAAATGAAAAACCTTGCTTAGTTAAGTCCCCCACCCCCACCCCAGTCGATGCTCCAATGTAAGCCAACAGTCTTGATCAGGCTCCATTTGAAAGCCTAATAGTCCACGGCCCCTTTTCTAGGGGCTTTCCCTCTTGGCTCTGGGAGGGGAGTTCAGTCAGAAGCACACTCAGAGTCTGTAGCAGTTCCTATCCTCCTGCGCGAGCTCTCCGACACCAAGAGCTCTCTGACACCAAGAGAAGAGGCCTACGCAGCACCTTGGAGCAACGCTCCATGATCCCCCTCTATCCCTGACGAGATGTGCGCGCGAGAGAGACCCAGAGCTGCTTCATCTGCCCGCTCTTATAGTCTGAGATCTGGAAGCTCCTATTGGTTCATTTTCGGCAAGCTGGCGTGGCTTCTGACAGTGCTCCACCCCTCCTGTCAATCACGGAGCTCTGAAAGCCCGCCAAGCCGCTGCTCTGCTGCCTAGCCTTGGCGCGAACGCCACATATGAGCTTTAAATCAATAAATTAGCAACATGCCAACTTGCAGCTCTGTGGGCAAGACTGTGGTGCATGTGGGCATGCACTTCTGTGATATCACTGTGCATGCGCAGAGCACCTCAGTGAACGTCTGCGCATGCTGTAATGGCAGCAGTCATGCTTCTGTAAACAGATATGTCCCTCGTGCCACCGAGACTCTTCAGGAGTTGCATAAAACTAATGAGGCTATCAGGTAAAACACCAGACAATCTTGGGCCTCTAACTGCATTCAGTAAATGTAGTTCAGCACATCCCTCAATAAAAAGAAATAACAGAACAGAAAATAAAAATGCTTACTACGCAGAAACATCTAAAACATCACAAAGAAAGAAAAAAAGTTGATACATATTTGTAAATATTTAAAATCGTTTTAATAAATGGAACTTAGCAGAGTGTTTCAAGGGCACATAAATCCCCTGAGTTCCCTAATGCAGCACACTAACTGCATTTGCCAAACATTCTTAAAACCATACTGCTATCAGTTCTATGTATTCAAAGGCAAGATGCTTTTGCTATGTCATTGCAGACTGTGGCCTGTAATTTCAACTTTCTAGTCCTTATCACAGACCTTGTACCATAAGAAAAGCACCGCAGGATATTTGTGAGATGGGGCGAAGAGGAATAAATATTAGGACTCTGATTCTGAACTCACTTCAGGGAAAAATAGCATAGCCGTAACACTGTCTCCACTCCTCCCCAGCAGAAATGTGTGAAATGTACTATGAAAGCTGTGGTAGTAATGACATTGTGGAGGAAACTAATATGTGAACACTCGTGAAGCAAAATAATTACAACCTGAAAGATGTGCCTAGGAAGGAAATCATATTTGTGGTTATATATTTCAGCAGTGTTTGAGCAGTTTTAAGGCTTCCAAAGGGCCTTATCCTCATAATACCTATGCCAATGTCAATCTGCATGCAAGGAACATGGGGCTCCTAACAGGCAAATTCTTTCACAAATACAGTACACTTCTTTTAATGGATTTGCAAAAGCTATTTGGAGAGCAGGCCGTGGGATAACAAAGCCTCTTGGAGACTGCATAAATCTGGCCTTCTGTAACTAGCCCCAAGGCAGATAGTAAGTCTCTGCCAAAAAACCTGAACCAGTCTCCAGGTTCCGTCTCCTGATTCCTTGCAGAGTGTCTTTAACACAGTACAAATGCTGCCCTTTTTGCAGTTTTCTTCTTTACAGTAAAGACAGCTTGCAATAATGTTTAATGGCACACAAACACAAAAATAATACCTAATGCTTTGCATTTTGAAAATGTTAAAACGTCACCTAATTAAACACAGCAACCAAGATGAGATATTTGATAACAGTAAAAGCTGTTTTTTTGGAAGCATATGAAAATGTACATTTCTCTCACATAGTATACAGCACAAGATAAAAATACATAAAATATATCATAAAAATATGTTAAGTGTAAAAGCATAAAAATAACATAAAACGCATAAAGTTTCCAATTTTTTCAGTGAAGAAGGTATAAAGGTCTGTTGCTTCACTCTCTGACTTTCATATAAAGTCACATTGTATACAATATATAACTTAGCATTGGCTTTTTTTTTCAAGAATGCCTAGTACTGGGAATCAGCAGCATGTGCACTACAGAAATTACTCCTGCCCAAACAGGCCAGGATCAGAGTGAGAAGGGACAGAGTGTGCCAGCAGCCATCTGCCCACAAGCTATGTGTCCCAGTATATGGTCTTGAAAGATGCTGGCCAGGGAGAACTCGGCAATTTACACTGAAACAGCCATTCTAGAACCTGCAAAACGATAACCAGGTTGCATCTACCACATGGCGTACTCTAGCCACCATACCCTTTCCACATTTTATTCATAACATTTGCATCCTGCCCTTCATCTGGAGGTTTCATAATGAGTCACAACATACAATAAAATACAGATGCTAAAACATTTAAAATACAACCTGCCCAACCTCTCTCCCTCCTTCCCTACCATCTGGCAGGACCACATGGTGGTGGCTACAGCAATCTCAACCTGGGAAGGTATGAGGGACATCATTCAAGTTTCCAAGCATAGTTTTCATGCTAGGCAGTGCTCCTGGTAAAAGACCATTTGAGCTAGTTTGGTCTAGTGGTTAAGGAGCTGGACTCTTATCTGGGAATACCAGGTTTGATTCCACCCTACTCCATGAAGCCAGCTAGGTGACCTTGGGCTAGTCATAGATCTCTTCTGAGCTCTCACAGCCCCACCTACCTCACAGGGTGTCTGGTGCAGGGAGAAGAACAGAAAGCTTTGTCAGCCACTTTGAATCCCCATAAATGGGTGAGAAAAGTGGTGTAGAAAAGCCAATTCTTCTTCTTCTTCATTACATTCCCTGGGAATAAACCAGTCTTTCCTGACCCCCATCTAGCACAATCCCATTGACTATGCCGAGGCTGAGCTCTGATTTAAAAGCTATTTATATCACTGAAATGTGTTATAATTGACAACAGTTACCTTTAACTCTGGCATTCAAACAATGTTTTTAAAATTGCAGTTATACAGTATGTATCTGTGGCAATCCCAGCATACTCCTGGGATAAAGGGGAGAAATGCCACATTATTACTATTCCAGGGAACTCAGTATAGCAATATGGACTTACCCCTATCTGAATACTTGGTCCTGCATTCTATCAGAGAAAATGGCCACCATGCAAACATGGGGCCACAACTGGCCCAAAAATAGTGATGATGGTGCGTGTCCAGGTATTTTGTGCCTGGATCTGGTATACCTGGATGAACAAGGCATGTCATCAAATAGATATGGGGACACACTTGCCCTGCAATTTTGCTGTGCCGTTTGGCAAAGACAGCAAGAGGCAATTGTGGGATCTAAACAAGATTTCATATTTTCATCTCACCATCTGGAGAGCCATCTGTTGACTTGGTATAGAGATGTATACATGACTCTTGTCATGGATCACTGCCTTGCTATGGTAGAGGGGCTTGTGCATCTCAGTGAAGCTATAAATTATGCCATGAAGGGCCACCCAAGACAGATAGACCACAATGGAGAAGTCAAACAAGATATGATCCACTGGAAGAGGAAATAATAATTCACTCCAGTAACATTGCCAAGAAAATCCCATGGGAAAGTACTATAGGAAAAATGGTATGACACTGGAAGATGAGCCCCCTACCCCAGGTTGGAATGTGCTACGAGCATACTAGAGGTGGGCAGGCGAGGAAGTGGTGTGCCTTATTGTGCTGTTGGAATGGGTCCCCCAGGGACTCCAAGGTCACGAGCTTTAGATCATGGCCACTGGAGCTCACTTGAGCTTTGGGCCTGGCATATATTTATACAGCATTGTTCCAGCTTAGAGTGATCTGTCCCAGGCTTGAGACAGATTATTTTGTTCCAGACCAACTGGAACTGTACTACAAGAGCTAAGTGCAGAAAGGTCCTCGATTTAAACAAAGTATAGCTAAGATATTTTTTAAAAAAGAAACAAAAAGTAAGAGGGGAATCATGGAACCCTAAACTGTTCATCATTTTATGCTGTGCTATCACATAAAATTAAGAAGAAGGTACAGTATATGTTCTTATATTTTGTTTAATTTAATGTACTAAATTTCTATAGCTAATTGATAATTAAAGCTCCATCTCTTGTAGGCTGCAGCAACTGAAGTAAACTTAATAATTCAAAAGGCATTGTGGTATATGTTCAAAAGTTTGAATTGGGAACATTTTAGGCTTATTCCCACCAGCAGCTTGTGGAAATGTGACAGAACTAGTGTCAGAAGATCTCTGAATCCTCAGAACAAACAGCGCAACCTGAACATGCAACGCTTTTGTATCATTATAGTATTGTTGCACTTAAAACAAAAACATTTAAACCTGATTAAAATCAGTAAAAAGGTAATACATAAGAGCAAAGAAATGGAAGGGAAAAAATAACCAGCAGTGCAATCTTTGTGTAAACTAATGCTTGAGACAAAAAGCAGCCATAATTTTTCCTGATTTGTATAAAGAAGTCCTGTCAAGTTTTGTGGAAATATTTTTCAGGGAGTAAATGCAGGTTTAAGGTCCAAAAATGTGATTGTATTTATGTTAACAGGGTTCAAATGACTATAGCCAAACACTAGAAAAATCAAAACATGAGTTTGTTTATGTGGTATGACAATCTATAGTATATTGCTATAGTAGAAAAACTGACCTTCAGTGTACAGAAACAACGTAACTCTCAAAAGAGTAATGCTGCATTTCTCACTATCTGCTGGCATTTAGCGTGGTTCTACAAAATGATTAGTGTGGGGCTCCATCACAGACATTTTCTAGCCAAGCAGGGGTGTCTCCGGATGGCAGACAATTGCGGTTTCTTCTTTAGATCCCGCAATTGCCTCTTGCCATTGTTGCAAATCCTTTTCCAAATACCCAAAGGTCAGTCAAATGCTCTCACACTTCTCCCCATTTTTTTTGGTGCTGTCTGGGCTTGCCTGGCATCCATGTATTTGAAACTTTAACAATAACACAAGCAATTGGCAGAGGTAAGCAAATGTTATTATGGGAAACCTGACATCATTGTTCGATGTCCCATAATAGTGATATTCTACGATACTACCTGGATATCCCAGGACTGTATTGGGGAGGCATCCCCAATTTAAACCCGGGAGGATGATGGGTTTTAACCTGCATCTGGAGGCACCCTAGGTCTCTTTGAATATAATTTTGAACATAATATTAGTTTCAAAACCTGCTCAACCATTAAGTTCACTTGAGGACTATTCTGATTATATATCTTAAGAGAGAAGTATCCCATAGCTTGTTTGAAAGGCTGAATAATGTGTGACAGACCACAAACACAATCTGGTACCCACATGTAGCAGATTGCTGTGAGCTTTATTAAGAGTTCCTTTATTTTTGCTTTCACTTCCAGACACATAGTGTACTTTGTCCCCATGTGTGGTGGAGCAGTGATTCTTCTCCTTCCTAATCAAAGATATCTAGATAGTATTTCAGCAGGAGGAGTCTTGAATCCCTTGGACTCTGAAATCTGGGGTCTTTTATTAACTGCATGAAGTTACTAGGAAGGTTCATGAGGTGCTGAAACATGCATTCACACTGATAGGATACTGGAGGAAATGGGAAATGTTGAACTGGTTTCTGGCTATGGTGAAGGACTATAGGAAGATGATTAAACTGAAGTGCAGTGCAGATGAGATCAAATGACTGCTGTAGGTGACCCTGCTGGGCAGATTCTGGAGGGGTTAGAACTCCCTCTGATAAGTTGCCTCCGGATACTGTCTAGGGATACTGTTTGATTAAAGATTGTCACTAAAGCACACAGTAACTCTGAGGCAGCTTTCACCCTGGTAAATTATGCAGAAGCCACTTTGGGGCCAATTTGCGGGTTCAGAGTCAACTATGGAACAGAGTGATGTGGCGCACCCTGCTCCCCATCCTCTGCAGGTGAGAGGGATTCTGGTGGTTCACCATAAACAGCCCACTTCTGTAGGTGTTCCCAAAGCTTGGCAACACAGCTCTAGCTCCATGTGTCGCATGTACCACTCCATGGTCTGAGAATGGTTGGCAGACCAGTTTTAAGTTGGAGCTCTCCCTAATGTGATTTTTGTAGTAGAGAGCAGCCCAAAGTCCTGTGTAACCATACTGCTCCCCAGAAGACCATGCCTCCTGGGGACTGTTCTGACAGGCAGTTGCTGCATTCCCGGGTGGAAAAAGGCATGATCTAAATGAATGATAGTGGACAAAAAGGGAAAATTAAACTGGACACAGGGACTGCAGAGAAATTAAATGAATTCCTTGCCTCAGTTTTCACTAAAGAATACAGTAGCTGAGACTATCTTGTTAGGGAAGGACTAAGAAGAATTAATTGGATAGAGATAACCAGGGAGGTGTTCCTCATGTCTTTGGATAGACTAAATGCTAACAAATCTCTGGAATCAGACAGCATTGATCTGAAAGTTCTTAAAGAACTCCAGTGTGAAATTACTGTTATTCCAGCAAAAATATATATTTCCCTAAAATCTGGCTCTGTTCCTTAAGACTGGAAGGTAACAAATGTAAGACCAAACTTCAACAAAGGATCCAGAAGTGATTCAGGAAATTACAGACCAATCTCCTTAATATCACTTATAGGTAAGTTAGTGTAAAAGGAAAACAGTGCTACAAAAAAGCCATCTAGTATTACAGAAGCTACATGTTATGCATATGGTGCATGTGCTAAATATTCATTGAATTATTTTTTATATCGCCTCTAAAGTTTAAAATGAAATGAAAGAAACATAGCTCACATTAGTGATAATACTGACATTCAAAACTGAAATTAAGACCTGAACAATCAGGTATACATCACATGGGAAGATGTGGCAAAAAGAAAAGGCCATGACAGAAAAGGCCCTGCTATTTATGCTCTTTCTAGAAAAATTTTACTGGCAGGCATGTTATATTGCCAATGGTCCTTCAAACATACAATTTGAAACTGTTAATGCATTTAAAGATAACAATCTGCACTTTAAATTGCACCTCAAATCACAAAGTCAGTTGTAAAATATCTGTTTTGCATGCAAAACCTCTCAGATTTGATCCTTGTCCCAAATCACATCCATATTTTTGCCAAGGAAACTGTTTGGGTACATCCGTATAGTCACTGGAAATCAATATCAACTTGAGAGTAATTTTACCATCGATTATCCAGTCTTTTCAAACTAACTGTATTCTGGCCTAACTCTTTTTAAAGGCAGCATAGAGAAGCTGATGTGGATGTAAAACAATGAATAACTGTAATAAAGTCCAGAAGTGCAGTTGTCAAATCAACAGATGATAATTAAAAGTGTTCCTCTTAATAGATATTATGTATGTTTCCACAGGGATCCAGTTGGTTCCTCAAGACCATCCAAAAACAATTTCATGTCTCTATCTACATTTGCACTGCTTCTCCTACTGACAGCATCTTCACTTTATCTCTTTCTCTTTGTTCTTATCTCATCTTTTATTGCCTCCCAAACCTGCTCTGATTTCATCATGTGCCCTGGATGAGGAGAGGAAACTAGCTGAAGGAAAACAGAGCTACTCAATAAAGCAAGAAGAGAAGTCTAGTGAAGTACTTCAGCTCAAGCAAGTAAGTCTAGTCATCTAATCAAAACTTTTCCTGCAGAAAAGCAGGACACAGCAATGACATAAATCCTCAGGTCTAGAAAACACAAGTGTGAATTAAGCCCTTCAAAGCTACACTGAGGACAAAATCGCAAATAAACTTTTTAAAAAAATTCAATTAAACTTTTTCAAATTTGGAAAAATAGATTATTCTATTATTTAAAAATGAAGATTAAAAAAAGATCCCTAGGCCTCATAGCTAAATTAGTCATCCCTGATGAAAATAAAGGCAACCGTTGAAAATCAATGGAACCCTTTTGCTCCAGCAACTTCAACATCCTATTTTTCTAGGTAGTTATAAGATCAGAAACTGAAAGTTTTCAGGTCATTGCTGCATTCTATCTTAAAAAATGCTACAGTAAACCACAACCATATACCTGAATTCTAAAGAGGGATCATTTTATAAAGTTCTACATAATATAACAGTGATGGTGAACCTTTTGAGCTCGGTATGTCAAAATTCGCAAGAAAACCTAGCTTAACTCAGGTGCTGTGTCACATCTAGAAATATCCATAATTTTGTGATATTTGTAGCTCTAGTAAAAAAGTTATATTTTTGATATATGTATTTAATTAAAAGCAAAAACAAATAATTCTTTACATTAGTGACTTTTGTTGTTGAATTTGTGTGTCATCCAAAAGGGCTTGGCGTGTCATCTGTGACACGTGTGTCATAGGTTGGTCATCACTGTAATATAATGTAGTTTGCAGAAAAAAGAACTTAGAGCCAAAACATTTGTGAGTTTAAAAATTTCAGTTCCAGCTTAGAGTTTCCATGTGGAATTCCAGTCAGAGCTAATGTATCTACAGAAAAAAACAGTGACAGCTGTACTGCAATCTACCCCCTACCTATAATCTATATTTTTGTCATTCTGGGGGACATTCAAAAGGCCACCTGCAAATCAGCTTGGAGGGTGCCAACATCTACATTCCCGAGAGTGTCCAAAGATATCTGTAAAGTAGATACAAGCATCTTTCTTACCTCATCAGATCTACGGTCACATGATCTTTGCCAGGAGAAGTTGAGTGATTTCCAAATGCAATCACTCCTTCAACACTGTTTTCTAAAGCACAGTGATTTCTCTCCCATAGCACTGCTGTTCTACAGCAAAACTACACTGCAGCAAAAATTATTAGCAACTATACGGCCACAAGATGTTGCTCCAGTACAATCTGTAAAGCATGGAACTTTCTGAGAATAGAAACACCCAGTTACAAAAGGACAACTGCATTAACATGGCTCAAAGGAAACTTCATGGTACCAACCTAGATGTGCTTTCTATTGCTTTCTATCAAAGATAAATGGGATTTGTTTCCTGGCACTCTTCTAGAAAGAAATTTCCACTCGTTTCCCCATTACAGCCATCAACTCCATGAAGGTATGTTGCTTGGGACAGCTGGATAAAAATCGTCTTCCTTGACAAACTCAGTAAAAGACTAGCAAGTCTTTCACTGTGGTGTCTGAATCTGTTGCAAGTTTCTATCAGAAAGGTCTGGTTGTGCAGCTTTCCATCTTTACTTCCAGAAAAACCAAAAAACCTCCATGAGCCATTAGAAGAGTTCCCTTACTCTTCTTCCTAGCCTTTTCTTGAATTGGTAAATATCATCTTCAATATGAATAAATACTCTTAGGCTGTGACTGTACGGGGCTGCTGGCGCAGGCCAGTTCCTATATGGAACACCTTGTCTGCGTGATGGAACAGCTCACTGGCATGCTATGTCTTCTATGGAATGATGCATCTGCATGGGATGAGATGCCGGACTGGCCTACAGCATAAAAATGGTACCTTTATTCACTCCGGTGAAAGAGTTCCTGATGGTGTACCAGATGGGCTACTTAAGTGCAGACAGCAGCAAGTGGCTGGTTTGGTCTAGTGGGTGGAAGAAGTGCTGCACTCTTTTGCTGGCCTCCTGGAAAATGCCACAGACGTACACTGCTTCAAGGCACCTGGCTGAAACAACCCAGGCCAACAACTTTGGAGGCTGGATAAGGATGGGCACTTGGAGCTTCAGAAAGTGGCTCTGACATTCACACAAGCTTCAGGACCTGCAGAGGCACTGGGATGGAACAGGCTGTCCCAATGTGGATGGCTTGTTCCAGAACAGCAGATCTGGACTGCCAAATAGCAGGTGCAGAAATGCCCTTAGATTGAAAGTGAAATGTTCACAAAAATGAGGGAGGAGGAAGATGAGGAGGAAGTAGAAACATCCACCTATTATTCAGAAAAACAAGGAGGATCCTTGTTTATGGGTTCTCTGTTGCTGATTATCACTCTAGAAGTTGTTGAGTTCTTTCTGTCCTATAAAGTTATATTCACACATTCCAACTGTGCTTTATTAATTGCATTCATTTCCACTTTGCTACTGGTCCAGGTTCAAGTCTTTACTCATAGCCCTAAGCAACTTAGATACATAGCTTAAATAACACCTGCCTTGGAAAACCCCTGAGACCATCTGGAGAGGCCTTACTGTGGGTCCCATGGAATATGGAATGCCTACAATACAATGACCTAATGGATTTTTAACTGTTGATTTTTGCAGGTGTGATTTTGCCCTTGTTTTTAATCTCTCCTATAAGCTGCTTTCAGATTTTTTTTTAAAAATGTGAAGTGACATATAAATGTTTTAAATAAATAATAGTAAAGGCAATTTATTTCTGTAGAGAAAAAAGGAGTTTATTGCACCACATGGTCAAGAGGCTCAGAAGAGGATACTAAACAGAAACAATCTTATTCTCCCTGGACTTTTAATTCTGGAGTCAATAAAATAGCAAAACTGCTAAACAAAACAAAAAACCCCTGCTTATTGACTAATGACTTCAAACTCCTAAAGGTTGTTAAAAGGAGTACTTCATATATTTGAATTTTTCCTAATATTTCCATTCCGTGTAACATAAGGAAAAAGTTTTTTGTTGTGCTGTTTTAAAATTTCTAGACATTTTATATCTATAATTCTCTCCTGTGGATATTCCTCAAGGTGGCATGGAGATACTGGTAGTGAGCTGACATTGGAGACGCAAGCTGTGTTCCTACAAGCTAACAAATCCAGCAGGAGTCCATTCCCCATCACAGTGGTCAAATGCTGGCAGACACCTGCCAGCTACAGTCTGCTCCAGGATTGCGGAAAGGTTTGGAAAAGGAGAATTGGGGCAAAGGACTTCCTGAGCATTTCAGCACCGCTCTCTCCCATGGCACCAGGTCAGATAATCTTTGGGACAGTATGTGAGGACAAGGTGATGGAGCAGGCAGCTGTATTGATGACATAAAGCATGCTGTGCAGACATACAGTATAAAGTATTTCCATGGCCTGTCTGAACTCTGTCGTAGATGGCTGATTTGATTGTCTTGTGTAATGATTATGCTTATCACATCTTCTAGACTAGTGATCTCCAACCTTTTTCCACTTGGGTATCTCTTGGCATATTTTCATAAATTGTCATAACAGTTGTTATTTTAAATTTATATGTTCCCATCATTGTTCAATTTTTATCATGTCCCCTTAAATGTCCTGGTTTGTACCCTTGGGGGATAGGCATATTCCAGGTTGGGAATAACTGTTCTAGGCAGTCCAATAAATAGAAATGAGTATGACTCAGTCATTAGTGCAGAAATATATCTGTGGCATTCTGAAAGCCAGCTGAGACGGTGAAGTAGGGCTTCAGGTTTGTTTGGTACTGGATTGCAAAGGCAATGAAGACCTGTACAAACGAGACAGACTCCAGTGAACAGGATATAACAACATCTGCACAGGATCTTAATGGTGCTGTGGAACACTCTGGCAATGTTAAACCTGCATATCTGTTTGCCTCTGTTGCACCACAGTCTTATGCCCTAGGGTTACGCACTGCACCAAAAACTCTTCCTAGAGCAGTATCCCAGAAAAGTGATGGGAAGACGTTTCCGCTCCACATGTCATCCGCATGCACTCTTCATTTTGTAGAGCACAGTAAAATGGTTGACTTCCATGGCTATTTCCTGTGCTCTGCAAAAAGCTTCAGACAGAAACATCGAACCAAAAAAATAAAGTTCCCTGGCTTCTATGTTCTGTTGCAGAGATTTCTGGCAAGCATGCAAGTGTGCAGAATCTGTCTAAATCTCATTACGAGGAGTGATCTTAGTGGGGTTCCCCCTAACTGCCAGTTACCCATAGCCTGAAATTACTTCAATAGCAGAAGTTCCACTTGACACAGTGGTTTAAACTGCTGCATGATGTGAGGCAAATCCCATTTTATCAATCACATATGTCCAAAATGGTATAAAACTACATTATACAAAGGACAGCTATCATATTAACTGTACTGAATAATCTATGAACATCAGCACTAACATTATCTCCATGAAGAGAAGCTAAAAACTTTTATTGGTACAGAATGCAGTCGCTACAGTTATTTAGAACTGACCACCAAGATAATCAATTTTTGCTTTGCTTTATTAAAAAAAACCAAAAACCAGTTTAACTGACTTTTCTGATTTAATTCAAAACCCAATTTATAGTGCCTGTTAGACTTCAAAGCCTGGAATTATAATACTGAAATTATTCCTGTAATTGTTGATCTATAGCAAAAAGTTCCCAAACCTTTTGGCCTTATGTCCTCCCCTTTCATTTTCACCAAACCACCATGCCCCTCATTTTCTGACTGAAATAAACCTACACTTCTATTCATATTATTGTTCATTTGTGTTTTATTTGGTAACACTCTCTATATTATTGGACACTTTGTATTTTATTTGTATTCTTATTATTATCAATTAAATTTTAAGTACTATATTTTAAAATTACTTTATCCATGACTTTTTTAAAAAAGATTACTTTTATATATTTTTTTCCTTTGAGCACCACATTCCCCCTGGAATCTAATTGTAAGGAAGGCATAGCTTCAGTGATCTAAAGTATTTTTCCTGAAACCTTTTTTTATATCACTCTAGGTATAATATTCTACCCAAGTAAAGGTACCTCAAATTATTTCTTGGTGCTCTTCCATTGCTCTTTATTGATTTTTATTCTTCTTGGTACTTTACTGCCACATTTTTTATTTTAACAGAAATACAGGGCAAAACAAACAATGTTTCTGTAAGACTACTTTGTCTCCAGACTTTATGTGTTTAGGACAGATACTCTCACACACTTCTGTACCAATCCACGATTGAGATTTGTCTACTGAAAAGTACAATACCTCCCCCACTAAAAAAATTATATCTCTATCAACAAAGTGAACAATTGATTTAAATTTTTCCACTTAAAATGGCTTGAAAGGTTAGCCTTTCTAGAACTCTTAACTAAAATATGATATAATGCAGAGGAAGTAAAAAAAGAAATACCCCATGTGAAATCCTCTTGTACATCACTCTTGTTTAATAAATACATGCCATATAGTAGATCGGATATTGGCTATCAACAACTAGCAAATCACTGTGTGTAAGCATGTTTTGAGCAAGTCAATAACTGCCTTCTTTCATGAAGGAGATGATTCCATCAATCGGGTTTCTAAGCATAAAAACCAAGTGACCATCAGCATATAGTAGAACAAACAGGATAGATATATTCAGAGGTCTGTGAGAACATGCAGTTCTACAGCATGCAATTGAGATTATTACTTACTTCCAAGTTGTTTAAGTTTTTAACACCTCCTCCTGCACTTGCTTACCAATCACCACTTCTTAACCACAGTATACTACAGAAGTGGCAAATTATGGACCATCTTTAATTATAGGCCCACATAAGGCACATTATAGTAGCCCAGGTTTGAAACTACTAATATATAAAGTGCTGTAGCCAGGTTCTTCCTATCTTTAAGTGACACAGCAGGAGAATCTGATAAAAAAAATTCATTGCCATCATTTATTTATTTATTTATTTATTTATTTATTTATTTATTTATTTATTTCCATTTCTATCCCGCCCCATACCCGAAGGTCTCTAGGCGGGTAACAACGAATCAAACAACATATTTAAAAACATATTAAGAACAGAATACAGATTAAAACATATTAAAAACACAATTAGAAACACAATACAAATTAAAACAAGGTACTTGGTTAAAAATTCTGATATAAGCTGCTCGCTCCATAGTATATTCATAAGAACTATAACTGGGGAGAGAATGTATCTCCTCAGCCAAAGGCCAAGGCAAAAAGGTATGTTTTTACAGCCTTCCTAAATGATAACAAGGAAGGGGCATGGCGCACCTCACGGGGGAGACCATTCCACAGTTTGGGGGCCACCACTGAAAATGCTCTCTCCCGGGTGCCCACCAACCTCACTACCGAAGGTGGTGGGACAACTAGGAGGGCCTCATCTTCGGACCTCAAGGCACGGGCAGGTCGGTATGAGAGAAGGCGTTCCTTTAGATATTTGGGGCCCAAGTCATTTAGGGCCTTATAAGTCAAAGTTAATACCTTGAATTGGGCCCGGTAGTGAATTGGCAGCCAATGCAGTTCATTAAGAACCGGCGTGATATGTGTCCGGCTAGCTGTTCCGGTCAGCACTCTGGCGGCTGTGTTTTGCACTAGCTGCAACTTCCGGACCGTCTTCAAGGGTAGCCCCATGTAGAGTGCGTTGCAGTAGTCCAGTCTAGAGGTTACCACAACGCATGAACACAACGCATTTGTTTCTGTAACAGTAGGGAATATACAAATGCATCCAGGAAATGTGTCCAATTCCTAGTCTCAGAAGCCCATCACTAATGAACTCCCCAATTCTTTATTTTTAGGATCCAACTGCTGGGTGACCTTGGGTTAGTCACAGCTCTCTTCTGAGCTCTCACAGACCCACCTACCTCAATGGGTGTTTGCTGTGGGGAGAAGAACAGAGAGCTTTGCCAGCCACTTTGTCCCCTTAAATGAGAAAAGTAGGGTAGAAAAGCCAACTCTTCTTCTAATATTTATTAGAGGATCGCTGGTGAACTGGAATTTGTAACTAGTGGAAGAAAACTGGCACAATGATTGGTGACACATGTTTTTTTGTGCTGAACTTGGACTTGATCCATAACAGATCAAAGCTTGGTTTGGTATAACCACAAATGGCTTGGCTTCAACTGTTTATCAGCTACAACATAAGCTCTACTGTACAATATATGAAATACTCATTGTGGGTGAAACACTCTCTTTTCTTAAATAAGATAAGAAAATGTTAAGCAGTTCAAAATTAGCACTTTTTGTTTTCAGAATCAGACAATATAATCCAAAGCAAGTAAATAAGCAACTCTGAGCTGGGTACTCAAGAAACACTTAAATATTTCTGTCTTTGTGGAATTATCTACAGTGGGACAATCTCATTGAAAGTTAAGGAACTTGACGTGGAATTTTGATAGTCAGGCCAAATCTGTCTTCCGAGATATATTGCCAGTGTATTGGTAATCTTGCTGTGGGTTTAGAATAAAGACGAATAGTACACATTAGGTAACCTTAAACCTTTCCTTCACTGCCCATTAAAACTGGTCAATAGATGTTGCTTTTCAGATTCTGCAAATTCATTATGTTACAGATATAGACTGTTACCAGTTTTTGCCATCTATGCATGAAAATCACTCTCAAATAGGTCATAGTTCCTGCTTGTTATGATTCATAAATTAGAATCTGTGTCACATCTAGAAATATGTGACCTAGTGAATGATTTCCATTTCTAAAAAAGCAGAAGGCTCCCTTTTCTGTGAGATTTCCTGTACTGCCCGTCACAATGTACTTTATGACTTAGATGGTTGCTTCATAAGAGTGGTCAATACCTTACTACACACCTAGCAGCTCAAAGTATGAGTTCACTTCAGGTGTTTTTCCACTGTCAAAAAGTACCCATTTTTGCACCCATTAAGGACCCATTTGGGTGTGAGCCGTATGACCCCATTTCCACCACGGCAGCCATTTGGGACCGATTGTTTCCACTGCCGTGGGGGAAATCCAGATCAAATGGGTACTTTCTGCCCTTTAATCTGGATTTTCTGTAGACCCCATTAATGGGGTCTACAATGGGGTCTTCTGCCAGAAAATCCAGGTTAAAGGGAGCCTGTTTCCACAGAAAACAGCCAATGGGGTCTAGAGGAGGCTAGGGGGAGGGGATGCACCCATGGGGGGGGCGGAGCCCCAAAGTTCCAGCTTTGGAGTGATTTCGGAGTAATTTTGAAATCATTCCAAAGTGACTCCGAAGTCCCTCCAAAGAGATCGGCTGAGACTTTGAAGCTGCTCTGGAGTCCCTTTGGAGCGCCCCTAAAGTCTCACTGATCTCCTTGGAGAGGCCGGCAGCGAGACTCCGAAGTCACTCCAAAGCGATCAGCAGAGACTTCGGAGTCTCGCCGCCGGTCTCTCCAAAGAGATCAGCACACACTTCGGAGGCGATCCGAAGGGACTCCAGAGGGACTTCGGAGGGGAGTCCTCGCGGTCTGCACTAATAGCGCATGGACTGTGCTGACAGCTCCGGAGCCTCTCCAAAGTCCTTGGAGATCTCTTCAGAGGGACTTTGGAGTCATTTCAAAATGATTTTGAAATGACTCCAAAATCACTCTGAAGCTCCCCCCTCCCTGTCCCCAGAGACACCTGGGGGTTGATCCAGATTCCCCACATGGGTGCAAAGGTGTTTCCACGGCAGGGGGGTTAGCACCCATTGCTAATGGGTGCTACACATCCTGTGGAAACACACTGGGTGCTTCCCTTAATCGGGATCTACTAGATCTGGATTAAGGAATGCACCCATTCCTTAGATCTGGATCTTCTTAGATCCAGATCTAAGGGCTGCAGTGGAAAAACACCCTTAATCTCTCTCCTTAGCCATGTTGTTATCCAGAGAAAACTTGATTTATTTTACTCAGAAATAACATCCACTAAACACAATGGGGAAACACCCCATGCACGAAACAGAGCTTTGCAGTGCTCCACTTAGCTGTCTAACCCTTTGCTCCAGAAAACCCAATGACTTATAGCTGCCATTACTGAAGACACCCAGATGTTGGGAACAGGTTTTCAGGAAGCACATAGGGTTGTAGTGGAAGGGAGAATCCAATAAAGAATGGCCAAACCCTGCCCCTTGCTGTGAATGCAACTTATGGACAATATTTTTGGACCCATCCAATTTTTCACTGCAAGGATTAATTAAAACAATTATCTAGAATCCAGCTATATATAACTAGAATTATACATTATTTAGGGCTTTTCATTTGTTTGTTTCTAAAGCCCATGGTCACACCATCACTCAAATGCAATCAGAAGATGGACTGAAGAAGGTTTAATGTGAAGGTGCGACCACGGCTTAAGGTTGTTATGATTCTAAACTGATTTTTGAATTGTTTCAGATGTACAGAGAGGGTGTATGTTTTTTTGTGAAAAAAATAAGCTGTACAGTTTAGATTAAGCAAAGGGATTAATATATGGGATGCTAGCACAGGCTAAACCTGAATTGTACATGACATATATGGTGGTATTTAATGAGTTGTTTTACATTATTGCAACACATTTATTTATTAACTAATATTTATAAGACTGTTTTGTTTCAAAAGTAACTCACAAAAATATCCTTTAAAACAACATCAAATAACCCCCTCCCCCCCCCAATTGCAAGCAATGTTTTAAAAGAAATTTCTTGCTAGGAAACCTTGCCTCCACAGATGGGAAGCAAATGTTAGTTTACCTGCAGTCCTCGTGGAGTCTTTGAACTCTCCCTGGCAAACTATGGAGGAACATCCTAATAATTGGATGACAGCCCTTTTTCCGTTTTTGTTGTTGTTAGTTTTCCCATTCCCTTTTATTTTATCTAGCACAGGATCATAAACACACTCCAGTTTCCCCTTATTATTACTAGGGCAGTATCGTGCTCCTGGGGCAACCACATAATTTACAGCTTTCAGCAGCTGGGTTTGTATCTCAGCACTGCTTGTTTTCTTTGGCTATCTCATGATCAACCTGTGGCTTAGTGGGCTGCATTGGAAAAGAGTAACCAGATTCCATGTTGAAAATTAAATCATGGTAGTCAGCCAAAACTTGTGGTTTCAGCAGCTCTCTGCTCCCCCCACATGGAAGAAAAACAACTCTTTGCCTCTGATGTAGTGCTGTAAATGAAAGATCCTCAGAAGGCGAACAAGTTCCTTCTATGTGAGAAGAGCCTCTATTATTCCCCTAACTTCCAACCCCATGTCCCTCTGCAGATGTCTCTGCAAAATATTTGGGAAATGGACTATTGAGGTTCAGCATTACAAAGCTGCTGCCGAAAAGGGCAGTGAGACGGTGAAATTGTACTCTTCCTGGGAACTGCCTCATTTGCCACTTCTCAGATGCCCGTGAATGCCAGATGTAGAGATGAGGAGGCATCTGGTAAGGTATGGGGAGGAGACTTCCACAGGGGACACCTGCATCCAGATGCCTTCCAGCCAAGCCAATGGGCTCCCACCTCCGCGGAATTGTTCTCATATTGGAGCAACTTGGGTGGAAGATACATAGTTTGCCACTCCGTTTCATGGGGTCTGAAGACAAGCACAGTATCAAGCTCTAAATCAAACCACAAAGTGATTTGGCAGATGAAAATATACATTTACCAGTGGTGACTCGGTAACTGAAGTTGTTGAACCTTGGGACGTTCTGCATTTATTCATTTGCATTTTTATCCCACTCTACACCCAGGTCTCAGGGCATTAAAACATTAAAAACCAAACCAAATATAAAAATAAGCATATTAAAACAATAACAGTGCCTAAAAGAGGGCAAGTAAAGTTGTTTCCTTATTTAGCCAAAGATGCATCTTCACTGCTCTCCTGAACATATAATGTGAAGGTGCCTGATGCACGTTGTGAGCCATCACCAAAAAGGCCCTATCCTAAGTGCCCACTACTTATGCTGCTGGGGGTTGTAGGACAACCAGGAGGGCCTCCCGTGAAAGCGTAAAGGCATGGACAGGTTGATATGGGAGAGGGTGGTCCTTTAGATATTTGGGACCAAAGCCATTTAGGGCCTTATAGCTTTAAGTTAGCACCTTGAATGGGGACTGGTAGCGAATCTGCACCCAATGCAACTCTTTCAAGACCAGTGTGATGTGTGTCCAGCCAGCTGTTCCAGTCAGCAGTCTAGCAGTTGCATTCTGTATCAGCTGAAGCTTCCAAGACATCTTTAGGGGCAGCCCCGTGTAGAGCTCATTTGATAGTCCAGCCTGGAAGTTACCAGAGCATGGATAATTGTGGCCAAATAATCTCTGTGCAGAAGGGGCCTTAGCTGATGAACCAGCCATAGTTGGGAAAAGGCACTCTTGGCCACGACCTCCACCCGAACTTCAAGCGTTAGTGCAGAGTCCAAGATCAACCCGAGATTTTGTCTATGTCCCTTTCAAAGCATTACAACCCTGTCGAGGACAGGATGCCTCCCAACTTCATGAGAATGAGACCTAGTGACACACAGGACATCAGACTTGTCAGGATTCAGCTTCAATTTACTGGTCCTCATCTAGCCCATTACTTCCTCGAGGCACCTTCATCACTCAGAATAGTTCTGTTAGAAGGCTGCTTGAGGATGCAATGGTGACAGAGAAAAATCTTTGCTCCCACACGGTAGGCATGATAGTGTGCTGCAACCTGTGTTTGGTTGTCATGGAGGACCATGAAGAGCTGAGCCACTGAGGATAGTCTTGGCATGGATGGTGAAACCCCCCTAGATTACTGTAGCAGGGACTTCCAATACCACATCTAATACCACTTCAGCCAGTTCAGGTAAGGGAGTTGCTAAGTAACAGGGTGCGAGGTACACCAGCAACATCCCTATTCTGTCACTCAGAGCTAACAATAAAAATACCTCCTTAAACCCATTCACAGAGTGAAACGGCAGACAGGTAAGAGAGAAAGAGGTGCTAAGGACTACAGCAATGCCTCCCCCCTCCCCCAGTCTGGAACTGTGCTGCACAAAGTAGCTTGGGGGGCAAAGCTGGATAAGGCAAGCCCATCCAGTTCATCTACCTAGTCAGTCCCTTCATTCAGGATCAAGTCATGTTTGACTAATGTTTTATTCTGGACTGACCAGTACAGGTCTAGATCTGTGGATTCAGATCAGGCAAGGGTTGGTCTTGATTACAAGAACCAGATTGCTGGCACTTAATATTAAAAAGGTTGCAGAGCAGCTTTTAAACTGATCCCTGGGGGAAAGCCGACAGGAGCTGGGCAGCATCTGGTTTGGGAGAGTGCACCCTTGAGTGAGGAGGGCTGGAAATATGCACATAATGCTGAGCAAAGTGGAGGATTAGTCAATAGTATACAAGCAGAATGATGCAAGGGGCAATATAAGGATTCACATGCTCCTTGATGGCAGAATTTGGACCAGACGAGTGAATACAAATGTATATATGCAAACACCAGAAGCCTTCAGGCTAAAATAGGGGAGCTCGAAAGCTTAGTTATGGATAATAGGATTGATATTATTGGTATAACTGAAACCTGGTGGACCAGTGGAAACCAATGGGATACATTCATCTCAGGCTACAAACTGTACAGGAAAGACAGGGAAGGGTGACATGGAAGTGGTGTAGCCATGTGTTTTAAGGAAGAGATAGAATCTTACGAACTGGAATGTCTAGGTGAGTCTGACTCTTCCACAGAAGCAGTGTGGGTAAAAATACCAAGTCAAAAAAGAAGCCTAACAATAGGGACATGCTTTCATTCTCCCAAGCAAACACCTGAAGGAGATCGACAATTGGAAAAGGAGGTACAGGAGGTATCCCAAAAAGACTGGGTGAACTCCTATTCAAATCAGGAAAGACAGAGAAAATTCCTAAACCTGCTAAATGACTGTTCCACGGAGCAAATGGTCATGGAACCAACCAGGGGAAAGACAGTCCTGCATTTGATCCTAAGTAATGCTCAGGACCTGGTAAAGGATGTCATTGTGGCTGATCCAATTGGGAACAGTGACCACAATGCAATAACCTTCAACTTAAATACAGGGAGTAAGTTCTTAATAAAGTCTAACACAGAGACCTTAAACTTTCAGAAGGGAAACTGAGGAAACTAGTAAAAAGGAAGTTGAAGGGGAAAGTTAGAAGAGTTCATTCACTTCAAAATGCATGGAGACTACTTAAAAACACAATAATGGAAATGCAACTAGACTGCATGCCTAAAAGAAGAAAGGGGACTTCTAGGTGCAAGAAGAAACAAATGTGGCTCACAAGTGCAGTAGATGAAGTCAATAAAAACAAGAAGAGTTAATTTAGAAAATGGAAGGCTTGTCTGAATGAGGGGAACAGGGGGAATGCAAGATGACCATTAGGAAAGCTAAGAAAGATTTTGAGGACCACATTGCTAAAAACATCAAAAGAAATAACAAGAACTTCTATAAGTATATCAGAAGTAGGAATCCAACCAGGAAAGCAGTTAGACCATTAGATGGTAAAGGACAGAAAGGGATAATTAAAGAAGACATGGAGATTGCAGAGAGATTAACAAATTTTTTCCCTCCGTATTCATGGAGGAAGAAAAAGGATACATGCCAGTAGCTGAGGCTGTATTTTCTGAAGAATTAAACTGGACAGAGATAACCAAGGAAGGGGTCCTTGCATGTCTTAATAAACTAAATGTTAACAAGTCACCGGGACCAGATGGTATTCATCCAAGAGTCCTTAAGGAACTCAAATGCGAAATTGCTGACCTTCTAGCAGGAATATATAAACTTTCCCTAACATCAGGCTCTGTACCTGAGGACTGAAGGGTAGCAAATATAACAACAATCTTCAAAAAAGGATCCAGGGGTGATCTGGGCAATTACAGACCAAATTAGCTTAATGTCGGTTCCACGTAAGGTGATGGAAACCATCATTAAAGACAAAATTATTGTGCACATGAAGGAGCAAGCATTGCTGAACAAAAGCCAGCATGGTTTGTGGAAAAGTAAACCATGCCTTACAAACATGTTGGAATTCTTTGAGAGTGTCAATAAACACGTGGATAAAGGTGAACCAGTAATTGTCTATCTGGACTTTGAGAAGGCTTTTGACAAAGTTCCATGTCAAAAGCTACTGAGTAAACTCATCAGCCATGGAATAAAAGGACAGGTTCTGTCCTGGATTTGTGACTGTCTTAAGGGTAGAAAGCAGAGAGTAGTAATAAATAGCCAATACTCAGGGTCGAAAGAGGTTAAAAGTGGGGTCCCCCAAGGTTCAGTGTTGGGACCAATGCTTTTTAATTTATTCATCAATGATCTAGAAGAAGGGGTACATAGTAAAATAGCACAATTAGCTGATGATACTAAATTATTTAGGGTAGTAAAAACCGAAAAGGATTGCCAAGAGCTCCAGAGGGATCTTGCAGCATTGGGTGAGTGGGCAACTTAACAAGTGCAAAGCAATGCACATTGAGGCCAAAAATCCAAATCATGTCTATAAACTGATGGGGTCTGGGCTTTCTGCAACACACCAGGAAAGGCATCTCAGGGTTCTGGTGGACAGTTCAATAAAAGTGTCAACCCAGTGTGCAGCAGCAGGGGAAAAAATGCTAATTCCATGGTGGGAATAATTAGGAAGGGAATAGAAAACAAGTCAGCAAGTGTCATTTTGCCTCTCTATAACTCTATGGTGACCCACATTTGGAATACTGTGTACAATTCTGGTTACCACAGCTCAAAAAAGATATTGTAAAACTGGAAAAGGTGCAGAAAGGGGAAACCAGAATGATTAAGGGTCTGGAATACCTCCCTTACAAAACCAGAGTCTAGGCTTCTTCAGTCTGGAGAGACCACATTTAAGAGGGGACCTGATTGAAGAGTATATAAAATTATGCACGGTATAGAAAAGGTGGATAGAGAAAATTTCTTTTCTCTATCACACAACACTAGCTTTATGGGTGTTTTTTTTAAATGTTATAGTTGGATCCTTATGCTTTGAAGTGTTGTTTCAAGTGCCCAAGTCAGTCTCCACAAGAGGGACTGAGAATTAAGAGGGACACTATTCTCCAAGTATTCCTCTTAAAGTGTTATGCCACCTTCTGGCTCCTCCCATGGATTCCTAGCTCCAGATCCCACAAAACTGTGGGAAGTAGCTGCTTTTGTTTTGGAATTTGCTCTTCTATGAAATTTCATAAATACCAGTGAAATTCAAACAAAACTGATTTAGATTTCATTTCAAGATCAAAGCCAGGGATTTCCTAGTTGTGATCTTAAGAAGCGAGGTCACTGAATATAG
The DNA here is from genome assembly GCA_023333525.1 of Aspidoscelis tigris stejnegeri. NCBI lineage: Eukaryota > Metazoa > Chordata > Lepidosauria > Squamata > Teiidae > Aspidoscelis > Aspidoscelis tigris. The sequence continues at coordinate 69,993,904 of JALMGA010000003.1, read as the reverse complement.
GAAATGGTGAGGTTAATGAGGAGACAGTTAGGTCTCTTTGGCCCAATCCCCAAAAGACTTATTAGCCCCTCTCGGCTTCCTCTGCTGTCACTCTGTTATAGCTGACTTTAAAAGTCCCCTCCACTTCCGGAATAAGCGCCCCCATGATAGCCGCGATCTAAACGGACTTTCTGTCCCCAAGGAAGCCTGTTTCCTTTCCCCGCATCTTCCCCCCCGCCCCCTCTCTTGTTAAAAGGAAAAATAGGCAGATCTCCGTCTCCTGAAATGGCTTCCCGCCCCTAGCAAAGGCAGATGATCGCTCATTCATTCACTTTCAGCACTTACTTTCCCTCAGTTCTCTGTTAGAAAAGGCTTTCTGCCCCAGGAAAGTCAGCAGCTGCAGGCATCAGCAGCGCGATCCTTCGCTCATTCTCTTTTAAGGCTTTCACAGATCACTGATAACAATGTTGCAATTCTGAGCAATTCAGGCTCTTTTTACAAAGGAAAGGAAGCGAACCTGCTGCATTTCTCAGATGTGTGAATGCTTTTTGGCTGTGTGTGCAGGCAAGCAATCCCCGCCCCTTTTGCCACGGAGCGTCCTCAAGGCAGATATAGCGAGCAAAACCCGCAAATCGCCGAAAGAACGCTGGAACTCTTCTTTAAAGTGCACGTATTTTATCGCGGGTGTCTCACTTTCCTAAGCTCCCTAAGCGCCTTGTAAAGCCTGGAATGGGGCCGCTCAGAGGCAAAAGAAGAGTTCCAGCAGACTTTCAATTGCATGGGGACAGGGCCTTTGAGTAGCAGCAGCACAGCGGCAGGGCCACTATCAAGTGGAGAAAGAGGTTGTGTCAAGCACACTGAATGTGCCATGAGGAGTCAGGGGTGTATGAACCTTAGAGTGCATTCATGGTACCATGAAGGTGCAAAACAAGAAACAGTCATCATTTTAAAAGGAAAAAAAAATGTTGCCCCTTAAATTCTTCCTAAGGCTATGATCTGTAAAACTATGTGCAATATCATCAGCAGAAAGCCTTCTCCATAACAAATGCTTATGTTTTATGTATTTGCTAATCATTCGTTCATAAGCAAGAACAGATATACAGCATGCTATAAATAATAGCAGGAATGTAAAAGCGAATTGATCTGTCTGGCTCTCTAGCAATATTACTGGCAGAGGACCAGCACTGAATAGCTGCCAACTATCATAGACCCAGTCAGTGATTTGTCTAAGAGTCTTGCCCTGGCAGGCAGAAGAGAGTGTTAAGCTGAGCTTAAAGACCTGTGAGCAGCAGTTCTTCACAGATGAACACTTCTTGCTGAGTTAAGCTTAAATAGCTAAAAATGTGTATGTACTAACAAGGTATGAAAGCATCCACCCAAAAATATTAATTACTGGTGGGAAAAATTAGAGTTCTTGTGAACTTCATTGATCATTCTGGTGATATTTTCCTCCTTCACCTTTCCCAGCGTCCCTCGTGTGTTCACTGCCATATACTAAATCCATCCCTTTATTTCATTGTACCTATTTTTGTGTGCCAAACATCAAAACTGCCAAGATATACTTAGATATTTAGAGGTGTGAAAGGAAGAGCTAGCAAAAACAGTAACAGAATTGGAAGCATTTGATACATATCTATGTTTTCAAGATAGCAATTATGCTAAATAAATGTAATTACAATCAAAACCTCTTGGGTGGGGTTTTATTACAGGAAAGACTAGGGTTGTTCAGCAGCAAGTCCTGACAACAAAACTATTTCCCTATCTATAGTGCAAATAGAGCAAAATGATGGGCTAATTTCCTCATTACTGCCCCCACCCGTTCCCCCACACTTTAAGTCAGTTATGCTGATCCACTTATTGCATTGCTTGAACTAGTTTTCCCTATGTATAAACATGGAAAGACAGCTCAGGCAGCAAACTCACCTCAAGATGCCTTGCAGGGATTCAGTAATGTGCCTGTTTGGCACTGTTTCTTCCATCCCTCAAGGCTGTCTCCCAATCTCTTTGTAAGACCAGTATGCTCACTCAAAAAAAAAAAAAAAAAAAGCGCCCCATCAAATGATGTAGAGCTGCTCAGCCTCACGCAATCTATCTCTACAATGTGATTTTGATTCACTGTTTAGTATAAGAGCTGGGTTGCCATTATCTGCCCAGTATTCACATGCAAACATATGCCTGAATATAAATTCTGTCTGTGGATGGAAGGTGAGTTTCTAATTAAGAACTGGGAAGTTGAATTTCCAAAGGAGATCAGCATTATATACAAAAGAACCCACAAAACTGTGGGAAGCAGCTGCTTTTGTTTTGGAATTTGCTCTTCTATGGAATTTCATAAATACCAGTGAAATTCAAACAAAACTGATTTAGATTTCACTTCATCACTTAAAGATATATTTTGTGGAGTACAGCCTGTGTAGTAATACTCTGCTATGCTTTAATTTGGTTTTAATTTTATAGGCCCTGTTTTAACTGCATAATTCCAGACCTTTATTTCTCTCACAGCTCTTAGCAAAATGGTAGCTCATAAACACAAGCTCGGCTGTATAGACTTTGCATTTCATCCCAAAGTATTTCCTTTTTTATAGCCGTGGTCTTTCCATCCTAGTGCTCTGAGCTTGGGTCACAAATCTCACTGCTATTCCAGTGTGTGACATCTTCGCTCGTTTGCCGCTGCTCATTAACAAACAATACTGCTGTGAAATTGGTTTAATGACAAAGTAATAAAATTGCTATTCTGCTCACAGATTGCCTGAGGCACTTTGAGCTCCTACAAGGCTTACTGTGGGTGCCAAGATACATTAAGCTGCTTATTCGTAAAAACTGCATCATCTGTTTTTTTCACAGGTCCCCCCCTTCCCCTATCTAGTCTCTGCTTCTTTTTTATCTTCAAATAAAAAGATATATTTGCTTATGTTCTTTCATGCTGTCAAATTTTTACTTTCATGCATATTTCTGGAAAATGAAAGTATGTTTCATTTCATTTCTAGGTTTTTTCTTCCCAAAAGGTCACTCTGTCCCTATTGCAAGGTTGTTCCAGGATTCAAAATCTCAGCAATGTAACATTAAGACAGATGTATTTTTACATACTATATTATGTAACCAGGAGACAGGATAGTATCAGTCATATTGCAGGCATAAAGCTTCTTTCTTTTCAGGAATGAATTAGGGAGAATCCAATAATTTCTACTGCCATTTAAAACAAATATGTATGCATGCTATACAAACATGAACACATATGCTAATATTGCTTAAAATAATACTGATTACTTCCTATGTTTTATTAAATATATCCAAGTAATAGCATTACTTCTAACAGTTACCATTCTTATAAAAAGAAATTACAGATCTAGGGATACCCCTTTTTTCTGCTTGTGAATTAGGTCTGCACATCTAATGATTTACTACAGCTAGACAATGGTGAACCAACCATTCACTCTGTGACAGGTGGGCTGCTCTTGATAATTACAAGACATCTTAACACTACTCGTGTGGTGTAAATAAACACACAGAGTATCAATCGATAACATGTTCTTACCTTTGCATTTTTAAATACATGCTAATAATGTCTCTCTCCTGCCAACCCCTTGACAAAATACAATTGGCTTTAAATGCACTCCAGACTGTCTCACATTCCTTCTCTTTTAACATTTCTAATACACTTGCAGCTAAAAGGGAATTCATACTGAAACATTCACTTTTCTTGCATCAAATAAAGTGACCTACTAGCTGTCTGTAAAAACATAGTTTGGGCAGCTGCTATGTGTAAAGCCTATGCAAAGGTAGAAAAACTAGTTTGTGAACAATAAGGCCTTGCCTGAACATGAGTCTTTTCTCCTCCCAGCTTTTAAGCTGATCCTCCCGTCAAATCTCTTGTGCTTCAGGGCTTCCCCAGGTCACATTCATTCTGAAGTGAATTTGACCCAGGAAAGGCTGAGAGCATAAAATCTGAACAGAACAGGTTGGTGCAGGTTTCACAGACACTTCTAAACCAGGTAGCACCAACAGAGGGATTGTGAAAGACAGCCAGGTCTATCAGAGGTCAGAAGGAGATATTAAAACATCCAACCAAAGGAAAGCCAGCAGACTAATGTGAATTATTAAATATAGACTGTTTGGGGAAAAGAAAGTTAGCAAGGAAAATTCTAAAGTATATCTAAAAGATATATACCCAAAAGATACCACACACAGCAAACTGTATCAGAAAGTTACAAGAAATTAGAAGGAAACTGGAAAAACAAGGGCACTGAGGAACCCAATAAGGGGCGGATGCACAGATTCAAAGTAATGCTTCATTACAAGCCTTCTACAAGTTCCAAAGTAACAAACACAAGATCTTAGTTAATGGAATAAGTTATGACCAGTTAAACAGCTAAGTCCACTGATGATACCAATTTTCCAAAGCACTAAAAATGAAAAGGGACTATGAATCTCAGATCTCTGGGGAGCTGTGGATCAAAATGGGAGATGCTGCCCAATGTGAACAAGTGCAAAGTAAAGCAGATTGTAGCTATATATGCGGACTACCCATACACATTAATAAGATTTGTGACGGACCAGGAAAAAGAATTTGGAGTAATGATAGAAAGTTCAATGAAATTCTCAACACAGTGGCAAGATTCACACAGTACCCTTATAAGGCCAAGAATGCTCCATAAGGGGGTAAGGTCCACATGACCCTGCTCATCCAAGGTAGATCTGGTGCATGTGACTAGTGTGGCATCCACTTGGAGCTGTACTTGTTCCACCATACATGCTGCCATAAGTGTTCCTTATGGGCAGAAGAAAGAGCTTTGTGCTTAAACAGTACAGCAGAAGAAAGAGCTCTAAGAGCTCTTTTTCCTGCCTGTCATTACTTGAGGAAACTTATGACAGGCCTTATCTTTCTCCTCAGTGGCCTCATCAAACATAGCAACTGGCCCATGGCTTTAACAAGTGCCAGTTAAGCCTGTATAATATATGGAATCTGGAATTACCAAACTGAGTAGAAACTTTTAAATCTTGTTAATTTCTTAAAATGAGCAAAGCATAACCTCAAAATAACACAGTAAAATGCCAAACACGTATAATTAACCCTCTTTCCATCTGCAGTGTATTAAGTTTTTAATCACAGGGAAAAGGCACATAAATACTAAAAAAGGGAATTAGATTTATTTTCCAATAGTAGAGCCCACAGCCTTTTTACGAGGATCTGTGTCATTTGCTAATATTTGTACCATGATGTTGATAACTAACCCTGTGTCACAGACACTAGAAAAATGCTTTTGGGGTTGAAAGTATGCATCACAGAAGAGAATCAATCTTCCTAATTAACTGCAAATTAGCAATCCCAAAATGAGTGGGATCAACCTGTCTTTACCGGCCAAGAATCATGTTAAGTATATGGCTTCCTCTAAGTGCCTCTAAATTACTTTTATGCCTATATAAAGTAACATTCTTTTAATCTAATGCTGCATTAGTGTCACTGGACTCAAAGTTATAGTCCTGTTTTAAATTTCAGCAGATAGGTAGGCAGATAGAAAGATAAACAAATTAATAGACAGCTATAGAGATTGTCTGATATTTTCTATGCAGCATTCAGAGCAGCTCCTCATAAATCTCATGAAACCACAAACAAAGTACTAATTAGCATAAGACTGTACAAAGGAAACTTTCCTTTTAGTAAAGGATTTTTAACGGCTTCTAAGCAGTAGCTATTCATAACAGTTAAGCAAACAAGAAGCAAGAAAGTGAGGAACTGCAGGCATTAGATTCTCTATGTAATTAGTTATCTGAATTACTAATTTTGCTTTGCTAAAACTATTGAATGAAGACTAATAAACTGAAATTTAGTTCAGACAAAGCAGAGATGTTTCTAGCCTGAAGAGGGACAGGTGACAGAATATAGATTTGGCCTATTTTCGATGGCATTGTACTGGCTTTAGACTACTATTTCAGATGTTTCTGAATTCAGTCCTGCATCTGGATGAGCCTGTAGATACATAACGTATGCCCTCTAATATGTCAAATCTAGTTGTACTAACTACATTAACCAACTACACCTAAGCTATACACAGGGATTTCCTGGAAGAATTTAGAAAACTTCAATCAGCCTAAAATTTTGTTACATAAATATTAGTGGGTAATTGCCTATGGGGTCACAACATGTTTATCCTGCAATAGTTACACATTTATTTCTGTAAATAATTTAAACCATGGAATAACCATATTTATTGTTCTAATAGGACACTCTTTTCTATATCCTACCTATCATGGAAATTATCTCTGACTTCATCTTTTGTATATAGCACCTATGGAATACCTCGCCCTACAAAGTCCAGTGAGCACCTTTTAATTATTTTTCCTGGGCAGTAACTACATTCACTCTTCAGTACATGAAGATGATGCACTTCCTTGAAGACAGTGTGGACCAAAACTCTGAAGCTCTGCATTTAAAGCCATGCTGGGCTATAAATACAAGGTGGGGTATAAATGCAAATAAGGCCCTTTCCGCACTTGGTCTTATTCTGGAATATATCTCAGGATCAGGGTCTCTTATCTGCATGTTATTGCAGACTACAGCAGGTCCTAGTGAGACTTGCCGTAGCCTGTATTAGCATGTGAACAAGAGACCCCTATCCTGAGATATATCCCAGAATAAGGCCAAGTGCGGAAGCAGCCTAAGGGAACTATGAGTAAAGATTAGAAAATAAGGAACATTTTTGTTGAGAAAAGAGACAAGTGAAGGTCAGTTAAATAGAGGCATACACATACACAATTAAACATGATGTGGAAGAAGTAGATAAGGAAAAGGTTCTCTTCCTTCTGTACTAGAAACAAGGATACTCTGATGAAGCTAATTTTTATAGGGAATCACATGGACAAAATAAGCATATTATTTCTGCATATATCGTATAGTTAAAATGGAATTTGCTAACACTGGCTGCAAGAAAGGTCTGGACAAGTTCATAAAAAACTGGACTGTCAACAGCTACAGATCCTAACTACAGTTTGTCTGCCTTCTGCAGGGCACTGTAAGCAATACAAGCTATCGAGTTCATGTTCCACTTACCAGCATTGGCCCTATTATTCAACAGGGCACACTTTCTGTTCCTAATTTCTTTTAACTCTTCTGCCCATTCCTGACATATTTGCAAAATAAACAACAGATTTTAATGAGAATGGAGACACTTTTCAATGAAAGGCTAAAACTTACAAATTAATATCTGTTTAATGCAATACGTACTGGCACAGCCATTAAGCTGTTCTGTTATTAATGGTTGTTACGGTTCTTAATGGTTATTAAGGTTTTAGAATTTTTTTTTTTAAGTCTGTAAGTTATAGCTGCCTCCTGGTGAGGAAGATAACGTCAGTGAATTATGCAATTGCACCTAGGAACAGAGGATGCTGCCATATACTGAAACAGACCATTAGCATATTTAGGCTAGCACTTTTTAGGTTTCTGCCAGAGGTCCTTCTCAAGTCCGTTCAGTGTTAGAGATGGAGGTTCAGTCAGTGACATTGTCTTTTGCACCAACGTGTCTGATTACTAGGATCATTGGAAGTAACCTAGACAATTAAGTCACCTATTTCTTTTGTTCTCCTGTATGATCTTATGGCCACAGGTTATTCCTGAATAGATCAGACAAACTTCTTCCTTCCTGATTGATCACTGTGTTGCCTTTATCAATTCATGCAATGTGAGGAAAAACAGGTCCCCTTTGACAATAAAATTAATAATGAAACCTGTTCAAAATAATTAAGATGAAGCAAGAAAGCACCAAGTTATGCAAAATATGGACATTTTTAAAGGTCAAGCCAGGTGGTAGAAATGGCTTTGGAGCTGTTACCTAGGTTCTGCCAGCCAGTCCTATGGTCTATTATGACAGATTTGGTCACTAGGAAAACAAACTGACCAAGGCCATGAGACAAATAGCAATTTGCTGGAGAAATAATTCCTTTCAGAGAAGTTGTAAAGCTACACCATGTTTGTAGCTGTATTTCTGCAACTAAGCCACTTGTATCAAGATGATCTGATGCATTTTTTTTGAAAGCAAAGTAGACATTTAAAAGGCACTGAATGCACATAGTGCTCAGTATTGAATACTTTTGTTCAAACATAGGGGTGTTTGGTTTGAAAGCAAACACTGTGAACAGCCCCTGTTCACTATGGACTGAATTTGACAAGAAATCAATATGGCACATCTCTGGCGTGGAGTTGTGCTCATTCATCTTGCAAAATGATGAGGGAGGGAATCAAATAAATTAAAGGTGGAGTGGACAGGGCCTCCCTTACCAAACATTTCCAGGTACTTCTACTGTACTATCCCCACCCAACTGTAGCTGTTGTCGTAAGATTAGAATAATATATTTATAGTGCAAGGATGCTATCTTAGTTCAGCCAAAAGGGATTCCATTATTTATATCCCAAAGAAATAATGCAATTCATTGAAACTGTGTCTATTTTTTCTACTGTATATAGTAAGTTTTAATAGTGGTCACCATTTCCAATATTTACTTAGATAGGTAGTTCATTATTTTCATTGTAGATCCTTCTGCACATGGAAAAATAAGAAATCCTTCTGTGGCTTCATAGTTACTTAGTCCTCAGAAAGGGACAGCAAAATTCAGTTGAACCGATCAGATAAAGGACCTAGGTAGAATTATATTTACTTGATTGTTAAGAAACAAAATTTGTGTCCAGTGCAGCTGTCTTGAATGCTGAGGGACACAGGTAGCATCTACATGTTCAGTAACTACTTCCATCTTTACCCAGACACCTAGGGCAGCAGGAAGCACAGCCAGTATAACCAGCATTCTCCCACTACAAAAATACATGGACACTTAATCTATATTCAAGACCTATTCTGCAGCGATAATGTGGTGCAGTAGGGTTATGATTGACTGAGGTTTTCTTTTTAAGAAGAAAATCATACTGATCAATAGTTTTTATCATTTGCTGTGGCATTTTGCTTTAGATGACCTCTGTTGACCTTTCAAATTCTATTCTATGTGGGATGTTCATTTGGGATACTATAGAATTGCAAAATTTATAGAAGTAGTAGTTGGCTTTCTTTGGTATTACTTTCTAGCAAAGCTGGCTGTGAGGTCTCTGTAAAACATTCTAGTGTTTTGCAAACACTTCAGTCTTCCCAGTGTTTGGCTACATCCACTGGAATGACTCTGATATTTCAGCATATTGACTGCTTTTTCTCCTGACATGGTGTATATATGAACATCTGCTGCAAGCTGTGAGCTGTAACGACCAGCAGTTACGCTATAATGGCAAAGCAGCATAATGGTTCAGAAACATGCAACTGAAGAAGAAATGAAAACATCATTTCGACTTCTTTGTAGAGTCTAAACTAACAAAGGCAAGATCTTCATGGGATGGGAAGATTTGCTAGAAGCATAGCACTTCCTGACCTTAGCATTAAAGAACAATGGTACAGGCAATTTCCTGTGTTCAATCGCCAGAAACACTGCCAAGGGACAAGTAAGTGCCCTTGAGCCATGGCAGTAACAGCAGGGCTGCCACCAAAAGAGAGAACTCAGTTTGAAACATGCTTCATATAGTTCTGCTGATGAACCACTATAATGTGCATATGCTGGCTTGGTAGGCTGGAGAGTGGAGTGTCCATACAGATGCCATGCTTCCCCTGCAAACCAAATGTGCAATGAGAGTGTAGTGTCATGCAGATACTGCACTCTCCTAGAACATTCAAAGAGCCATAAAGGTACTGCGCAGATGCTGCCAAATTGCAAAGTATGGTTTCCAGTTATAACTTACTACACACTCACTGCCAAACAGGTTCTGATTTGTGTTTTAGTTTTCTAATAATGTGACTAAGGTTGCAAACTATAGCATAGCAATTCATCTACAAGCAGCAATCCTGTTTAATAATATTCTTATTATGTGCTACTCATCCGTCTTTAAGCATTTTCTATATTAACTTCATTCAGTTGTTTCACAACTAGAGTGTTTAAAGTAAGTGTTAATGTAACAGGGTCGGAATGTAAATGCATATATTTATTTTTGGGAAGCGACTGTAGTTATTTTTACTGATATAAGCAAAAGTACTATGATGAGAATGCCAGAGCAAGTGTCTTTTCAACTCTAGAGTCAAATACTGCTAAATTATGTACATGTTTTCTAGTATGTACAAGCAGAATAAGATACATGTCTTTAGAAGAAAACGGTTTAAGTTTAACATTGCATCACGTTAAATTAAAAGTTAAACATTGGTGTCATACCAACGTGCTTGGTCACTCCAAATTCACTTTATCCAGAGGACACTTAATTATTTTAGTAATCTCTAGAAACATAGGAATGAGCTCCAATAACTACTAAAAGCAGTAAAATCAACAAATGTGTCATGTTTTTAAAAAATAAATGGCAACAGCAGAAAATGAAATTGGAACTTTCTATTACCAGGTTCAGAGTGAAATAGATAGGACCTGTAGGCAGGACATACTGTTGGTGATTGGAGACTGGAATGTCAAAGTGGAAACTGGTCGAAAGAAGGCAGCAGTCAGACCACATGGCCTTGGCAGCAGGACTGAGTCTGGAGAATGGTTTGTCAATTTCTGGGATTTCAATGACTTCTTTATAGCAAATACATTTTAAACAGGTGGTGATTACATACTTGGACACCATCAGATAGACTTAACAGGAATCAGATTGAATATATCATTGGTAAAAAGAAATGGAAGGGTCCGTCTCTGACTGTGAAAACACAACTAGGAGCATACTGTAGGACAGATCATGAACTCATGTGTAAGATCTTGATGAAGTTAAAGAAGTCACAGTGGCAACAAAATTTGATCTAAGATTTTTCAGTTAGCTTTAAATACTGTGCTAGGAATCTGATAGACTAGTTGAATTGTGGCTAGAAGGTAAAGAACATTTCCACACTTATCAGTTAGAGTGGTCTGCCAGCTGGAGTAGCCCAACTGTCCTGGAACAAGGCTGTTTGCATTTGGGCGGCTGTCCTGGAGCAGTTTCAGAGTCAGCTCCAAAGGCTCTGATGACCAGAAAACTAAAGTTCCTGGTCTCAGAGCACCTAGGGAACCTATTTCAGTGATCTCCTGCTAAACTGGAACACAGAACTGTGTACCATGTTCACATGCCTCTGTAATCCAGTTTAGCAGTTGCTAGTCCATTGGTAGTGCTTTATAAAAAGATTTATTGGTATCTCAGACTTGTCTGGTCTACATTCTGTCCAATGCAGATGGAGTATAATAGCAGGGGCATGGTCTCTCTTATACCGCAGCAGTGTGTGCAACAGAGGCCTCTTAACCCTGACGTACAACAGGAAGTGTGGGAAGGCTCAAAGTGATCCCCAAGGAAGAGTCTGGGAAACAACTAAATAAGGTGAAATAGAAAAGGAAACCAAAATCAACAGTATCCAGGAGAAGAACAGCAAAATGTCAGGTAAGTAGATAGTGGGGTTTAGGAGAGGCTAAGGAACTAGAGATATCGCTGATGCTAGATGGATTTTAGAACAGGGAAAGACATTTCAGAAGGAAACACAAGTTTCTTCAGTGACAGCAAAGCTTTTGCCTGTGTTGATTATGTTAACCTGATCATGGAAAGAAGGTGGGTATTTCAGAATTTCTGATTGTATTGATGAGGAACCTGTGTACAGATGGAGAGGCAACTCAAGAACAGAGCATGGAAAGAAAAAATAGTTTCCAGTGGGTAAGGGAGTAGGACAAAAGTGTATACTCTTGCTATATCTGTTTAGGTTGTATGTGGAATACATAGTGTAAAATTGGCCTGGAAGAAGATGAACACAGCTTTAAAGTAGGTGGAAGAAACATTGACAACCTCAGATATGCAAACAGTACTACTCTGCTAGCAGAAATATTGCCTGACATAACCAGAGTCAAAGAAGTGAATGAGAAGATGGGTTTAAGGCTGAATCTTAAGAAGTCAAAGATCATGTCACCAGAAACAATCAGAAAACTCTAACTAGGGACTGAAGTTCTGATAACAGTTAATGACTTGTGTGTCCTGGGAACCATGATTATAATAAAGGGTCTAGCACTCAGAAAATACACCAAAGCTTGGCAGTGGGAAGAGCAGCAATGAAAGATTTAATAACAATTTTTAAATGTCACAACATCTCATTGCACACAGAGATCAGAATGGATTTTAGTGCTTGTTTTATGGATGCAAAAGACAGGAAACATGCAGAGTCTTTTAAACTTTGGTGTTAGAGAAGGCTCTTCAGGGTACCACGGATAGTTAGAAAGACCTATCAGTGGATTCTAGACCAAATAAAATCTCACTATTCATTAGGAGCACAAATTATGAGAATTAAACTGTCATCTTTTGGACATAATGACAATACAAGGGTATCAACTGAAGGTGATCCAAGAGAAGGCAAGAGTGAAGGTTTAAGTCTCAGATACTAACTGTGCAGTTAAATGAGCAACTCAGTTCAAACAACCAAAAATAAATTAATAAGTAAATAAATATTGACTGCAAATAGGAGTCAATGCCACAATGATTCGGATATCCCACTTCTAACTTTCTAGGACAAAATGCTAAAGATACAAATATGAAGAACTGTTTTTTACCTAGTCTACAGCCAAAACATAATTTTACTAATAGAAAACCTTGTGCTGTAGACAGTTGCGATTATATTAGTTGGATTCTATGTCTGTTTTAGGCACCTGCACTGTAATTTTCAGGCCAGCTGTCAATCAATGTAAGAGGATTTCTGGAAGCAATGGTTAATGTTCATAAAAATAGTTCAACAGAGGAAGCTATCAACACAGCTTAGTGGATGATTCTATGGCATACAGTAACACACGAAGTGTACTATTTCTCCAGTTAGATGAGGACAGTAGACAGAAGTTAGGAAAGCATGCCTGCCAATTTTGGTCCATGCATTCCAAATATATTTATGTTTTCATAGGTATTACAAAACATAAATCATATTGGACTATTTATTTACTTCAAGGTAGCATGTGTGTCACGATGGACATCAAATCCTCAAATATGAATTTACTTCCAATGTGCCATTATCTATCAATGAAACAAGATATCAGTTACATCCATAGTATGGCCAGGTAATCGTTGATCCCTAGACAGACTAGTAAACTAACATAATTTGTAATTTACTCCCTGCAATCTCGAGTTCATGCTGTCATCCTGCCTATTAATCTTTTAGTCTTTGTTTTGCTTAACGGAGTACCTGGTGTATATTATTTTGACAAGCTAGCTCTTCAGTATACACAGTGCTGCTTCTTGCATTAATGTTAAAGATCAGTTGTAACAAACTAGGATACCACTGACTTACAGAATTGTCAGGGAGCAGAAGGTTCACTTCCTAAACGGTACACATAACTGACTTAGCAATTTTCTTCCAGATTATCTACATCATTACTTATTAAAATGTTAACATATATATATATATATATATATACATTAGCATAGTTAGATATGTGGATATTTATAAATAAGCTTTCACCATGTAAAACTAGTCTATCTTGAGGAGAATGGATTTCCTATCTCAGTGTATTGAAGCTTCTAACAGCTTCTAATGTTCTCGGAAGGTAAAGTTGCAAGAGCCCAGTTTCAAATTTCTATTGACACAGTTATAAATGTATGGCCTTCTGCTATATATTTATTTATTTATTTACATTTCTATCCCGCCCATACCTGAAGGTCTCTGGGCGGGTTACAACAGGTAAAAATAAATTAAAACAAGATACAAATTGAGAGCAGATACAGATTAAAATGAAATACAAATAAAAACAAGTGATTCAGTGTTTGGAATGCTTTCCAAGACCTCCCAAAATGCCTACATCCACAGAGATAAGTCTGATTTTTCCATTCATGGAGAAATGAAACCTACAATTCAAAAGAACCTGATCTTGAATCTGAGGCCCTCTCCACACTGGCTCTAAAAACAGATTTAGAGCCAGTTTGGGGAGGGATTAAGATGCGGCTTCCACATAGGGAACCCAATTAGGGAGCCTTTGAGGAATCCGCGTCCACATTTCGGCATGCAAGACCGTTTTCTTAAATCAGTTTTGCTGCTGAAATCCTACTCTGATGTAAGACCTAAAAAATTAGGTCCTACATCTGGCTCTTCCCCTCAAACCATTTTGGAAGCAGGACACTTTTGCAAACGGCACATGCTCTCCCTCTTTGACAGCTGGGCCCTCCCCTGCCCCCCCCAATTGGCTCCACTGGAGCCAGCATGGGGAGGCTGTCAGCTGGCTTCCCTGTGCACATTTGTGAGCCACGGCAGTGATCAGGTAAATGGCGGATCACGCGCGCGCAACCCTGGACAAGGTTGGGGGGGGGAGTGTAGGCTGTGGGTTCCCCTTGCCCAAAATGGTGCAATCGCGCCTTCCCGGGCAAGGGGAAACCTGGGGAAGCCGGCTGACAGCTTCCCCCCTCCTGGCTCCAATGGAGCCAATTGGAGAGGCCAGGGGGAGGGCCCATCTGTCGAAGAGGGAGGGCATGCACTCTCCCTCTTTGACAGGGGAGGGCCTTCAGAGACCGGATTGGGATGCGTGCTGGTGCGTCTGCACAGCACCCATCTCAATCCGTTTCCCCAATCCAACCTTGCCGCCGCCCTGCACATGTGCAGACACGCGTGCCTCGAGGATCTGTCCCTATTTGGAACAGATCCTCAGAGAAAATGGTTTGCTGAAAAACGGATCTTTATAGATCCGTTTTTTGGCAGCATGTGCAGAAAGGCCCTGAGTGTGCTCTAATTTTACTTCCTTAGACCAAGACAACTACCTGTAATTTTTTAAGAATCTTATTAAAATCAGAATTTTTAAAAAGAAATACTGCTGAGACATTTTTCTAGACTAATTGTCATTTATTTACTGATCTAAATGCATTGACTTTAAAGTACAACAAAGTATCAGCTGGAAATGTGAAAACTTTAAAATAGTCTTAATGACCAGAAAAATTGCTAAATAACACAAATGTAGAAAATATATCCTACTATTAAGTCCTTTAAAAAAAAAATTACATCAAGTGAGAACAAACAAAAAATAAGATCCATCTCTTATGTGGAAAGGGTTGCCCCTGCACCCTACTTCTATTTGGTCTGCATATCAACTTGATCTCCAGTGACTCTCCTCCATGTATTCTGCTCCTGCACAAAAACTCTATTTGCTTTTCTTATTCTCTGGTCTTGTGCAAATTTATTTCTGAACAGGAATGTTCCTCTCCCTGTCTTTTTTTAGTCCCACCTAGTTGTGTGTTTTCCCAGTTCCGTTCCATGTAACTACAGTTCGGTTCACTGTACTGAAATCAGTTTTGACAGCAGAACTATGTAGGAGGTCTGAAGGAATACTCCTGCAGAAAACTCCAAACTAAAAGATATGACTGACTGCCTCCCAAAGAAATAAAAGGACTCCCTAACCTTTCCCTGAATACCTTTCCCTGGGCACAAGCAAAAAGTATTGGAAGATATAACAAGAATTCTGTACTGAAAAAAAAAGCGTTCTACAGAAACTACTGCACATTTGGCATTGGAAAAAAGATCTCACAATTTTTAACAATTCCTCCACAACAGTATCTATCCAATGCAAGGTAAAATTCATGTGTTGCTATTCTTTTAATTTAAAAGATAATCACAGGTTTCTATCAGATTTTTGAGTTCTAAGCCAAATAACTCTTTGCACCAAGATTAATGCTTTGCACTGGACCTATTACCTCATAGGCCCGGTTTCCATTACAAGCTTAAAGTGGTTTTCCTAAACCGAATTAATGGAACCAGATGCGAATTTGCCTGAGGATCATACGTGGTGTACATGACTCAAGGGGAGACTAAGTGGCTACTTTCTAAAAGCCGCTTTTCAGGGCTGCCCTGCCCTCTTCCTCCTGGCGTGAACGCACCACCCATAAAGGACCTCTTCACAGAGCCTAGCTGGGTGGCTGGGTGGCTGCCGCTTACCTGGATGGATGAAAAACAGCACCGGGCAGCCAGCGATTCTTTCCCCTCCTCTCCCCATTGCCCAGGGCACACAGCAGCAGTGGCAACTCAAGCCCCCTTCACCTGCTCACCTTCACAGCCACAGACTTTAACATTCACACATCTCTCAGAATCTGCGGCTGCTTTCCTTTCTTTCCCTTTCTAAAGGTCAGAACTCCAAAGAGCCAGAATTGCGGAAAATTGCACCATTGTTATCAGGTGTGAAGTGGGTGGATTGCTACAGTGTAACGGCTGCTCACAGGGTGGATTTTTACAGTGAAAGCACTATCTTTGGAAGCAAGCTATTGGGGGAGGGAAACCTTAAACATGCATTCTCATCCCACTAAAACTGTACTGTTCCCACAGCAAGAAATGTAAAGCGTTTCAAGTGCACGAACCGGAGCGAGACCTGTTGAAAAGAGTGTTAACATTTAGAACACTTGGGGGCGATTTAACATGCGGAAAGCAAGTTAAGCCAACCTGACGTGGGGACTGCGAGGATCGAAACCGTTTCAAAACCATTTTAAGCTTGTAATGGGAATGCGGCCATAGATCACCAGAGCAAAGTCTCAAGGACTGGAATTATGTAGTCCTAGCTCTTAGATTCACTGTTGAACTAAACAGTGTTGTTCTATATTAGTTGCAGCTTCTGAATTATGCACAAGTACTTTAAATTCAGTCAAGTTCTTTAAAGTAGATGATGATGATTAAAATGAGGAAATTGGGCAAATATAGCATTTGGCACAAATTGATATGTTTTGGCTATGCAGACTATTATGTTGGTATGTGATATAAAATCCATACACTTACACTACATGGTTTGTAAGAATCCTATTAGGCTATTGGTGTTACTCCAGATTGAAACACTTAAGCTTGCAAGTAGTGATAATAAAAACTTTTGAGTCTTTGGACGGAAATAAAATTTTGTACTGATAATAAAAATTCCCAGATTTATGCCTATATAAACTTTACTTAAGACAAAGGCGAAAGATAAGAACCAGTTAGTAGAGTTTTATCTAATTCACCATGGTATATTTGAAACAAAAAAATTACTTAGATTCAGTGTCGGCGCTTTAAGATATCCTATTGTTTTATGTTACATTGGGGAAAGTGATTTTAGTATTGAAGAAATAGTTTACAGCATCAGCATAGTGTTGGTGCTTTATCTTAACAATCTTTAATATTGGAATCATAACCTCTCCTTATGTAATAAATACATTTCTCCCTGTTTTCATATAGAAAATGTCAATAAAGAATTTTTTTTAACTGTCAACATACAATGGCAAATAATGCTACCAAAGAATTCCCCAAATGGTACAAATGTGCGAGAATGCTACTATTAGCATGGATAGTAGCTGAGTGGGTGGCCCCAAATTTCTAAAGGAATGCTTCCTTACATACAGACCTGCCCATTCACTGAGCTCTGCCAGAGAGGCCCTCTTGGTAATGCCTCCATTCTAAGAAGGAAAACAGTTAGGGTCCAGGAGAGGACCTTCTCTTTGCAGCTCATAGGTTATGGAATGAACTGTCTCCTGAAGTGCATCAAGCACCTTTGTGATATGTTTTTAAAAAGTTGGTGAAAAAACAGCCTTTCACTGAAAAGATAATCTATCTTCCCTTCCTTGGAATTACATTTGGAATTTTTTAAAAAAAAAATATTGCAGTGATAACTACCTTAACTTCTGCTTTTGTGTGTTTTTGAATTATTGAAACTTAGCCTGAGACTTTAGCTCTTACAGCAAGATAGAAATTGGAACAAAAATATTTAAATAAACACCAATCTCTTTATTCCTTCAAGCTAATACAACAATCTATTATTCTACTGAATTATGTTTATTGATGGGGGGAATAGACTTTTTTTGCCATATCACCAGGTCCTCCACTGTACTTCTAGACAATATCCAAAATGTGGGCACACACAGTGAGTAGTAATCACAGCTTAGGGTTTGCTCACAAGCCTGCTAAGACATCGCAAGTATGATAGTCTTTGTTATGCATATTGTTTGTTATGGACTCAAGAAGACCTGACAGAAGGGAAGAATTGGGTTATTGATCCTCAATGCCATAAACATCAATGTATTCTTAGATTACTCCTTTAGTTTGGAATAGAAAAGAGCACTTTGGTAGCTCTGATGAACCAAAGATTGCAGATCCCACAATTATATATTCTTCTCCTCTCATCAACCTTCAGATAATACTTGTGCTGCCATTACTGGCAAAGCAGTGCTGGAGAACGTGGACAGACATATGACCCATAAAGGCAGATGTTATTAAAAGATTATTAAATTTTAACTTGCTCCATAATAGTTCTATTTATATTGCAACTATAATGTTTGAATTGTTCCTTTTAACTATTTAAGATGGTTAACATCATTATAATGTGAAAACAGACTCCCTTTCTGTCTCTGTTACAGCTAAAAGTAGGCATATTTAAATCCTGTTGAAATCAATGAGACTTTAATAGTATATTTGGGTCTGTAAATCATATTGCCTTTGCTAATACTTAGGTTTCTCTTTCAGTGGATGGTGTCCCTATGTCTTCTCTTTAGTGCAGGCCTCATGTCTACATATTACCCTTCCAAAGGGTCCCAGAAGGGCCATGCTTCATAATTCAGCTATCATGAGGTGCTTACAGAATGAAGAGGCATCAGTCATCACTGCTGCCTCGAGTCAAAGCACATCACCTCTGTGACACATCGAAGCATCAAAGGCTTATAAAACGAGTGCCCTGAGGCCACTCCCCAAACCAGGTCTCGTGCATAGCAGTACTCAAGAGTGCCGCTAAGCTGCAAAGATGGCTCAGCTTCAGCTTTCAGCTGTCAGAATAGGGTATTTTGTTGTCTGCGTATAATATCACCATTTCCCAGAAAGAGTGGGGGATGCTAGGAGAAACAAAACGGTGCTTCCACCTCAAATAGCAGATCTCTCAAACTAAGCAGTCATAGGGGAGGCTAGATGTCATTTTGACATATTATTTAGTGCCTCCCTTGTTCTTTTAATTTTGCTTACAAGATAAAGATGCCCTTTCTTTTAATTAGAAAGCAGCATTTTCAACGCGTACGATTCAGAAATAATCTTCCACCTTTTAATTTCAATTTTCTCTTTAAACGTTTTTTAAAAAATAATATTAGTGCTTTATATTCTTGTTTAGTTAACACCACTTTGTATACAGTGTAGCAAAAAGCACACATGGCTATAATTTAGTGAACTCTTGTGGCAAATTGACAGAATAATTTTATTATAAGTGAAACTACGATGACAGAGAGTGGGACAAAACCTTTGAGAACTCCAGATAATTCCGTTGACTAAATATAATACTTGCAACGCACCAGCAGACAATGCACGCAGTCCTTTACACAAATAAATGCTGCAACATCTCAGTTTCCAGCTTTTGTCAAAAGACTATCCCATAAATCACTGCTGAATTTTATTTAATGTCAGCAGCCAATAATGTGAATGCAAGCAATATGGAGCACATCTCAGAATACAAGTATGCAAAGGTATGTGATTCATTGCCTTTGTAAGGATAGGAAATGGAACCAAGCTTTAGATTTTAATGCTTGTTAGATCTGGACTACTTATTTTCCTTATCCCTGAATTTTAGTAAATTTATCAATAAATGTATATGTATAAACACTGTGGTTAATCTTACTACTGAATGCAGAGAAAAATTTTATAGTCCCCCCTCCCCTGCTATAAGGGCTACTAATATCATTCAACATTTAAGACAATATTTGCTAATATAAGAGTAAGAACTCTTTAACAGTGTATTCTCTCCCTTTTGCAAATGCAGCAGTAGTAGGAATTCAGATTATCTTCATTTATCTTTATGGAGTTTAAAGCAACTGTACATATATTTAAATAAATGTACAGTTCTGTAGACTGACAGATTTTGAACCTTACTAAAGTTCAGATTTTTTTTAAAAAATGTTTATTTTTGCTGTTAATACAATAGTATTATACTACTTTAGAAAAAGCCAGATTAATATGTTGCTTTAGAAGCTTGAGGGGCTGATTTCCACACTTTACTGTCTGTTGGGAAGATAGGAAGAGCCACTGAAAAGTGAGGTGAAAATGGACTAAACACAATTGGACTAAACAGAACAAGTGTGCTGCACATTATTTTAAGGCAGTCAGCAACTGAATGCTCACAAACAAGGTTAATCAGTGTTCCTTCTCGTTATCTTTTTGTCTTTTTAAAATATCTCCTGAGAAGACATGAAGAGAAAGCCAGTAGGTGTGTGGAACATATGCTATATTATATGCCGTATATAACTGTCTGATATCTGAACAGAGATCATGGGTGCTTGGCGCAAGGAGTTAAATTCATTCCCATGAGGCTCAACTGGAAGAGCTGATGGGGCAAAGGCAGAGAATGGCCCTTGAGGACATAAAGGCAGTCCCACTTTCAGGGTAACAGTCTTTCGGCTGTAACAAGGGTTCTTGGGGAGGGAGAATGTCAGACAGAAGAAGAGGGAAGTTTTCCCTTAGAAGGGATCCATTCCTTTAGAACAAACAGTTTTCAGCTCACATCAAGCATTCTCCACTGGGATAGCAGTGTTGCTCTTCACAGGTGATTCACTCACTAGGAATATTGATAGCTGGGTGTGTGTAAGGGCCACACTGGCAACATGGTGACTTACTTGACTGGTGTGAAGTCTGCAGATGTCATGCTTCATTTAGATAGTTGCATTTAAGCACCTGTGACATCCTGGAATGTAGTTTAGAGGTTGTGGAAGCTAAATTTAGGTTGCTAGACAGAAAACTGAAAGAGAAGACCTCCAAGGTAGCTTTCTCTGAAATGCCATTTGTTCTACAGTAGACAGACCTGAAAGGTCTCGATGAATGAATAATGTACTGAGAGGAAGGTTTCCTGTTCGTTAGGCACTAGAGAGCATTTTTGGAAAAGCCAGACCTTTTATGGGCTCTAGCTGGAACAAACTGTGACCAAACTCTGATACTTAAAATCTAAAAGGTGGCAGTGAAGATTTTAAACTGATGGAGGAGGGAAAGCCATCATGGGTGGAAGAACATCTAGTTCAGGAACAATAATTGCTTAAATGTGGGGTTGTTAAGAATTATGCCTCTCCTAAGGTGCAAGCAATAAACCTAGGCCCTGGACATTCGAGGGGAATATACCACCATTATGGCATCACTATATCTGTCACAACCCCACCTAGCATGAAAAACTATTGCTGGAAACCCCAGCACTGGTGGTGAGTTTTCCAACAACAGCTCATTTACTCACTTTCTGGATTGAGCTGCCATTGTCATTCCGTTCACTGTGCATTTGTGGAGGCTGAAACAGATGGCCACACATGTACAGTGGTGGTGACACACACTTCTGGGTATGTGATATAAACTAAATACCTGATGTGTGTGTCACTTTACACATGCAAAAGCAGTGCTGGGGCAAGACACTGTCTGGCTAGAAAATGATATTGGTGGAGGGAATATATTCTGCATTATTGCTTACTAGCACACCTCCAGGTGCCATCTGCAGAGAGCCATGGGCAATGAAAATGTAGCAAAATATGAATGTTATTCAAAGAGCCCAAATAAACTGGGGGAAATTATCAGAAGTCCATAATTATGGTACATAAAAATCACTTGCCAATTTTTTTCTGGGACGGGCAGTGGTTTCGTCTGAGTTTTGGATGAATTACAGATGGCTAGGAAGCTATGTACTTTTCAATGTTCTTATGAAAACCAAAAGCGTTTCTTCAGCTGTAGCAAGGTCTTCAGAAAATGAAATCAACCAGTAGTTTCAAATGTTAATATTTTTCTGACTATAAATTTTATCCTGATCAATGGGGCAGCTTGTTGTGGTGTGTTATTTTAGAACTAATTTCTTTAAACCATTTAAATGCGCCCCAAACAGAAATAATTTCAGCTCTAAAAGGAAGGGAGATTTCCCAGTTGCTTGGTGTGAAAATTATAGTAAAGAGGCAGGTAGTCCTCAGCCTTGTAATGTGACTTGTATGAGAATGTGTCCCCAGAAAAACTTTTTGAACCCTGGAAGCCTTTAATGGTAAACTGAAAACGAGTTTTAAAAATTACCGTAGTCCAGTGTACCTAAGTGATATTTTGTGGAGAGTTTACAGTGCTTGTAAATGTCTATCATCAGACTTCAAAAGGATGCCACATGCAGTCTAAATAATGACACCAGGTTGCTAGGCACTGTTTCATGCTCAAAAGGTCATGGTCCATATGTCATAAGCCTTCTCCGAAAACATGAGCTGTTGGGAGACACAAGTGCAGGGGTGTGGCTTGCCTAAGCTGAGATCAGCTTGCATTAACATGCCAGTAATTGCAATATCACTTGCATAACACTCCACCAGGCTGTATTCTGGATATCTTAGTACGTGTCTGGAAGCAAACATTTTTTGTAATTGTCCAATGGCTTGTTGGTATTGTTCTGAGTAGACACATTTGGGTAACTTCTGCTGTTTGCAATGACCTTTCCTTTTTTTTTTTCTATCTCTCTCCGCCTTTTAACAGAGTAGCGAGCAGGGCAGTCCATATTGGCATAGTTTGGAATTAAATTGTGGTATATGTTGGCAAAGCCTTAAAATTTCCTTAAGAATGAGTCTTAAATTTGTTTTTTTTAAAAAAAAACACTCTAATTGGTCTGCTTCCAATCAGCAACCACTGCTCTGTTAGTGCTGCTCTTGAGCCACGTCACTCCAGAATAAAACATCAAGTATCCATGATTAGATTCTAGATGAAGGGGCTCATCTGGCATGCGTTACCGAGACCCGAGTGAATAAACTCATGGGCCCAGTCTTATCCAACTATGTCTCCCAGGTTATCCAGTGCAGCACTGTTTCAGACTGAATGGGTTGCTGTAATCCATAGCATTTCCATGGCCAGTTTGCTCTGTAACTGGGTTTGTTCTTTCCATTGAGCCACCCGGCTGCCCACCAACTTTCCTGTCTGACCTGGCTAAGGTGGTCTCAGAAGTGGTATTTGATAGCCCTGCCATAATGATGGTGGCTGATTTTAACATTCATACAGTGATTTTTTCTAAGTGAACTGGCTCAGCTCTTCATCATCATTATCAACTGATTTCTCTACTGCCTTTCCAAAACCAAGTGCTCAAGGCAGTTTATATCAAAACCCAAAATAAAATACTCAGGGCATTACAACAAAACCCAGAAAACAATATAGTATAACAATTAAAAATAACTACTACTACTACTACTACTACTACTGCTACTGCTACTACTAATTATAGCAGTACATTAACTGCACGAGAAAAGACAATTACAGAAAAAATGATGCTAATTACATAAAAAAACTCTGAAAGTTGTGCTGTGTCTCACTTCCCCAGCCAGACAGTTGTTAAAGTGGGCAGCAGCGGATCAGCAGAAAAAAAGAGGAGGAAGAGGAGGAAGGACCAGACTCAGGCAGGGCTAGCTGTCTTCACTGAGCATCTTTTCTCCAGTGACAACTATGGGGCTGTGTCAGTATGTTACTCATCCCACTCATATAGCAGTGCATACCCTTGACTTAATCAATGATAGTAGATAGGAGGGCTGGTGGAAAGTTTGTTATTATTTGATCATTAGCTGGTAAGATTTGGACTTGCAGTGGACTCTGCAGAGGTGGTGGACCTATTGAGGTGGTCCATCCCTGGAGCCTTGTGGAAGCTAAGTGATTCATGAATGCTCTGGAGGATTTTGCAGTTGGCATGGATGATGTTCTGCCCAAAGCTCTGGTCTCTCTCTGGAATCATGATTCCAGACATACCATGGCATACTTATGGAATTTGTAAAGAACTTTGGTATCTAGTGGAACTACAGGTGATAAAAAAGGTTAATGGCTAAAGGTATAGGATGGGATAAAAAAAACCCCGAAATATTTCTCTGTTACCATTACATCCTGTTCAATACAGCTTCTTTGAGTAGTGAATGATCTGGAAAGATCAAGCCTGAGGGAGCACAGGGTACAGCCAGGTGACATCTGTTGTGACAAATTTTCAAGACACTTTGAGGGCAAAATTATCTGGGGATTGGATGCTGCAGTTGATATTAGTTTAATGGAACTATTCAGTAAACTGTCTGGTTCAATTTCAATTACTGTGACAATGGTGTGGCTAAACTGTTTGCAGACACCCTTGCAGACATTGTGTCTTCTCGATCCTTCCTCTTCTTGGCTAAAAGGGTGGATTCAAGGGCAGTGAATGCCTGTTTAAGAAATGTGGTGGTCCTGCCGGTTCTTAAAGTAATTGTAGTGCAGCCTTCAGAAGAGGTCATCCCAGAATCCAGAAGGGCAGTGGCTGTTCAAGTGCAGTCATGCTTCCAAGAAGTTGATTACCTAGACCCATTTCATTTCTGCTTCAAGCCTTGTTATGGCACTGAAGGCACCCTTCCTTAGGGGAAAGGCAGGATGAGTGCAATTCTGTTGGTTCTCCTGGATCTCTTTGCTTTATATCCCAGAAACTTCCCGTGAAGTTCTTCTAAGTCAATTTTATTTTCCATGCTCTTTAATATCTATATAAAGCCACTGGGAAAGGTCATCAGTATGTTTGTAGTGAGGTGTCATCAGTAAGAATGCCTTCTTCCATATTGACCTGCCCATGCCTTTAAATCTGTGGATGAGGCCATCCTGATTGTATCAACATTTTCAGTAGCTAAAGGGATAGGGTCTTCTGAGGGTTAGCCTACAGACCATGTAGTAATCTTTCCATGGAAGTATGCCAGGATCTGCACTGTATACATTTAGAAAACTGGCAAAGATTCACCTATTTATCCTGGCCCCTGGCTGAAGAAACAGGTCCCCATCCTCATTCCAGGCACTGTTATCATTTTCTGATGGGTTCATTCTAATTAACTTTTATTGTTCTAACCACCCTGAGAAGTATGGGTACAGGCTGGGATAAAAATATAAAAAACAAATGCAAGGATATGATACGTAAAATAGGAGACTGAGCTGAGTTATTTTGACAATTCCACATAATCATTATGAATACTGGGTCATAAAAGCAGTTTACTGTTGCTTTCCTAATTAAGGCATTGAAGAAGACTTAAGATGGAAAAGGAAATTAGACAGATATTCCAATAATATGACACTTCAACCCCCTGAACAGTGACTACATAAATATTAACTCAAATCATGACAGACATCACAAAATCTTAGATACTGGGGACTGGAGCAGCTGGTTGTGGAAATAATCAGAGGTTAGGAAATACTGGATTTACTTTTAAGAAATGCTTAGGACTTGGTGAGAGAAGAAAACAGAGTTGGGCCTATTGGAAAAAGTGGCCATTGCTGTGTTCACACCTAAGTTTTAATTCAGCTTCAGTCCACTTTCAAAGTGAGATAATGCATTAGGAAAATGACAAGCTGTTTCCTTTTAGCATTATCTAACTCAGAAAATCCACCTTCGGGTTAGATAAAGTAGAAAGAAAATGACTGGCCACTCTGCTGATGTGTTGCCTCACTCTGAAAGTGGACTGAAGCTGGATTAAAACTCAGGTGTGAATGCAGCCCATAATTCAATAAAATGCAATATTATAGAAGTGAAGCAAGTCTAGCATGGACTATTTTTATTTTTAAAATTGAGAACACTGATGACAAGAAAACTTAAATTGGCCAAGAGAGCAAATTCTCTACAGAAAACTTTGCTATTGTTTAAAACCACAATAATAGAAGTTTGGTTACAATTAACTAATTCATGGTTAATTGGCATGATCAAGGAAGCTATTATGGATAATAAAGCATCCTTCAGAAAGTGGAGGGCCTGGTCTACTGAATATAACAAAAAAGGAACACAAAGTTTGGCAAAAATAAAAAGCAGAGACAGCAAGGGGCACAAAGAAAAAACTTGAGAAGCATATTGCCAAAACTGTAAAGACTGATAACAGAATATTCTTTAAATACATTAGAAGCAGGAAGCCAGATAGAGAGGTTATAGCAGAGGATCTGAATATATTATTTTTACTCATTTTCAAGGAAGAAAATTTGTGACATATGCCTGAGTTTGTGCTCCTCTTCTAAGGAAGAGTGATGATTTCACGTGGTAGGTTTCAATGAAAATTTAAACATCAATGAATCACTAAGCACTGATGGAATCCATCCAAGAGTTGTTAGAGAGCTTGAAGCTGATACTGCAGATCTCTTAACAAGAATTTGCAACTAATATTTAATTGCAGATATCAGATATGCCAATGTAATTCAATTTTTTTAAAAGGGCTGAAAGGAAGATCTGGGAAATCATAGACCTCTCAGTCTTGTATCTATTTCAGGGAAGATAGTGGAAGCCATTATTAATTATAAAATTACACATCATTTGGAGGACTAACAGGCTTTGCTCAAGAATCAACAACGTGACTTTTGTAAGAGAAACTCCTGTCACTATCTTCTATATTATTTTTTGTGTATTAAACAAATGGATACGAGTAATCCAATAGATACCATCTACTTAGATTTTCTAAAATCTTTTAATCACATCCCCATCAAAGACTTCTCTGCAAGTTTAATAGTCATGTAACAGCAGAGAAGGTCTTACTATAGAGAAACAACTGGCTAAGGAACAGAAAACAGAATCAATTGACATTGTTTCACAATGCAGGGATGTAACAAATGGGGTTCCCCAGATTTTGTTCCAGGACTGGCATTTTAAAACATATAGCCAAAAATTGCTGATGGCCAAATTTGCATATAACCAAATTTGCTGACTGGTATTTTTAAACATATAGCCAAATCTCTGCACATTGGGAAACTGCAAGTGTAGGAGCCATTCAGTGAGAACAAGTGTAAAGCGATGCGCACTGCAGCTAAATTTCCTAACTACTCATAGACACTGATGAGATTGGAGCTGCCTGTGACCAATCAGAGAAGAGATCATGAGAGAATTCAATGAAACTCTTGACACAGATTACAAGTACTGTAAAACAGGCCAATAACATTGTCTGGGATAATTTTTAAAATGGTATTGATGGTAGTATTATAGAATTACAATGCCCTTATACAAATCAGTGGTAAAATATTGTGTGCAGTTTTGGTCACCTCAGCTTAAAAAGAGTTGGAGAATGTTCAGAGGACAGTGATGAAGATGATGAAGTGACTGGAGGGGTTTCCTTATGAGGAAAAGTTCAACCATCTGGGTCTTTAGTCTAGAAAGCAGAAAAGTGAGAAGGGAAATGACAGAAGTGCAACAACTATGCCTGATTTGGGCAAGGCAGATAGGGACAGATATTTTCCCCCTTTCCCAAAATACTGTACTAGAACCAGAGATCACCCAATGAAGTTGGATTTTGGACCAATGAGGACAGACAAAAAAGAAATCAACTCCCATAAGATATTGGCTACTATGAAAATCAGGGCTATCACTGGTTATTAAGCCTTGACAGCAGAAGTAGATAGTTTGCCAGACCAGCATTGGGGAGACTGCAAGCAGAGGAAGCTATGTGCTCATACCTAGCTGTTGGCCTTCCTTGTGCAGCATTTTGGCCACTGTGAGAGCAGAATGTTTGGCTAGATGGGCCATGGTCTGATCTAGTAGGGAATGTCTTGTGTTTTTATGTTCTATCACTTTTTACAGAAGAAACAGATTATATATTCTAAATGGTACAGCTGCTGCTAGTCCTACTTCAAATATTTGTCTCTCTGTGTGTATTGTTTTGGTATTCAAAAGGCTCTGAAGGCAGTTTATGTTTAAAATACAATTTTAAAAAGTGTATTGCAATAAGATACTGAACAGATGCATATATAGTACACTTTGAAATAAAAATAATTTAAAACACCGGCAAAGTATAAAAATGTCTTAGCTACTTGCCTAAAATTTATCAGCTAGAAGATTAGTTGAGCTCCTGTTTAAGAAAACACTATAATAGAGATACCAAAATTAATAAAGGTCTGGCCATTTATTAAAACCATAAAGAGGAGCCCTTATTATAATTCATCTGCCCTCAGAAATATGAAGGTTGGTGGCACATGAGAGGTCCTATTTTATGGTGATCTTCAAGCTCTGGGACAGTGTGCCACTAGTGGAAGGAAGGTGCCAAGGTTGCATGGTTTTCAGTACCTGATTAAAATATTCCTCTTTACCCAGGCGTTTGATGCCTAGCTCCATCAGAAATGTGGATGTATTTATTGATTTTACCCTGGACCTTAGGGTGAAGGTAGTATCTAAATATCTGGAATGAATGAATGCTTGCATGCATGAATGAAATATTTCTCTCCTAACAGTGGACAGAAATCTCAGTTCTCTTGTGTATACTTACCTCTTCAGCTAGTCTGTTCCTAACGGGGTCCACAGCACTAAAGATGAGAGAATGGGGCTTGCCAACAGTTTTAAAAAGCGTCTGTGTTTCATTTTGGCCCTTTCTGCAAATGTTCACTAATCCAGATTGGTGGTAGACCAGATAAATGCGAACTACATCTATGTTTGCACTCTTTAGTACATATTTGCTGTTCTGAGGTCTACTCAGTGCAGACAACTGTCTATGGTTGATACAGGTCTTACTAATATGTATCTAGCTAATACAGATTAACTGAGGTAAGTACAATAAGGGCCTTCATGTGTCCTAGCTACTCTTGTGTTGCAAGACATCAGATTCATTTATGTTAACTTCAGAATCTCTACCATAGCACTGTCCAGTGGAGAAAACACACACACCACTAGCCTTTTTGAGACAGTGTCAAAAGGGTGTTGCTTGTGCCTGGGTCACTCCTGAACCTGGAAATGTCCCTGGATCATTCCACAGAAGATTTAGTATATTACTCAATAAATGTGCAGTAACAAGTAGATGGAGTGTTCTTTTTTGAGTAAATTTAGCATACACAGAACATAATGTTGTGTCTCATCTAGGGATGTACACGAATGGTTTTTTTCTGCATTCAGTTCATATTGATTTGAATTTAAGAAAATTCGTATTTGTTAGAACTGATACTCTTTGAATGTTGTAGGATTCTGCACGATACAAATGTATGCATATAAATTCGTACAAATATCCAATACAATCACATACACATCCCATAGGTATCTGATATGTATCCTGTAACATATCCGTTCTGAAAGTACCAAATCCACTTTGGATCCATGTCGAATGCACTCTGGATCAGTGGTTCTCAACCTGGGGGTCGGGACCCCTTTGGGGGTCAAACTACCCTTTCAGAGGGGTCGCGACGAGTCTCCAGCTGCCCTTCCCTTCCACCTTCCAGCTCTTCCACCCCCATGGTTGGGGGTCTCCACAACACGAGGAACTCCATTAAGGGGTCACGGCATTAGGAAGGTTGAGAACCGCTGCTCTGGATACACTGCAGATGTGACTGGCACAGCCGCTTTCCCACCTCCCCATTTCACAATGTTCCAAAGGATTTGTATGAATGTTCTGAAACATTCGTACAAATACAAATGTCCATGTACAAATGTCATGACATTCAATTCATATATGAATTGCTGAATTCATACAAATTCATATGATTATTGAATGTTACAAATCTTTATGCACATCCCTAGTGTCGTTCTTATGTGATTTCAACATACGCATACACGAACAGCTTATTGGGTGGATCCAAAGCCCACAAAAACACTAGCTTTTGAAGAAACGTTGTCATATCCCCATGGTACAGCTGAATGACCCCGGCAGATTAGCATACCCTGTCTAGTATAGTGTTGTACGAATAATCCATAGCTGGGCTTAAGCAGGTTGTACCAGATGTTGCTACAGCCAAAATGTTGCTAATGTTTTTACAGAAGTGCAAAAATTCCCACACTTTGTAAAACTTGGCTTTTGGCTGGATACATCTCCAGCAGTCCAATGGCAATGAGTCTGTCTGCTAGCCCAGTAGGGATGCCTGCAGGATATTAGTATTAACAGCTGGGTAAATTGCACTAGCATATGAGAAAGCCTGAATGAAATCTCACAACTAATTCAGAAAGAATATTCTAAAACATCAAAATGCAATCAATACAGCATTCTGAACCCATAAGACATCATGTCAGATTTTCAGCATTCAAAGGTAGAAATTTTCTGTAGCAAATATTTGACTAAACATTTACCAGTAATCATGTCTGCCAATTATTTACAACATGCAGAGATTAAAATAGAACAGCTGGATTCTAATGTGATATAAATTACTTTTTATATTCCAATTATTTTTAAGACTTTTGAGGGGAAAATTAAAGGCTTGATCCTTCTAGTATTATATATAAAATCTGCTCAGCGTAGTTAGTTGGATCCAAGTATGCCTTCACAGTGGTTAAAAGTAGAATACTGTAGTTAACTGCGCAAAATTTAAATATATTTCAAAAGATGTTTCTAGTTTATACTCTCTGAAAGTGAGGGTCACTGCTTTCTTTTGGTTCATGAAATCATTAAGTTGATTTTTTTTCACTTGTCATCTCTGAGCAAGATTTAAACATGACAATTAAGAAGTAAAAAGGTAGCTTGCTAATCCATCTACCATTTAGTCACTTAATAACTGTGGTTTTTTTCTGTTAGTATCTGCATACCTAGGGAGCTACTATTCCAGGATAATAAATAAGTACAGAAACAGCCTACATGGCAAATTCAACATTTCACTGGTATTTACTTTGCTGGGTGTGTGTGTGTGGATGTTGTGTGTGTGTATTTTCAGTCAAATGCCAGTGAAGAAGGCAGATCTATGACAAGGGTTGGGACAAAGCAGGAAACCTGAACCGGACCACAGTGCCAGGAACAGCAAGGTGTGAATCATCCTGGAAGTTTTGAAAAATCATTTGCACTCAAACCCCAATTAAAATGTGAAACAAGAGTTCTGGGTTAAGGTCAGGCTTCTTAATTATAATAATTAATAATCGTGGAGAAAGACAAAGTGTTTATCAATGACAATGCTATTTCAGGCGACAGCAGTTAAAAAACTTATCAGATATAAAGACTTGAAAATAGAACTACACGACTCTGGCATAAACCAGCAAAGGTGGTCCCAGTGGTTCTTGGCACACCGGGGGCAGTGCCAAAAGATCTTAGTGGGCACTTGAAAAGCATTGGCATCAACAAAATATCCATCTGCCAGCTACAGAAAGCCACTTTGCTTTAATCTGCTTGTATCATTCACCAATACATCACGCAGTCCTAAGTGCTCGGGAAGGGCCCGACTAGTGATAACTACCAAAACCAGCATAAATATCTTGTTTGCTGTGTGTTGTTGTTGTTGTACATAAAACAACAACACACAAAACAACAGTATGGCACAAGCACCAGATCTCTATCTGGAGTTCTTTATCACAATGATGATGATGATATCTGAAGGACCCCATTAAGATCTGGTCAAGGAAGAAGGCTAGGAGATGAATGGAAATAATATCTCTATTCCTGCTTTACAAGCTTCTTAAACTGTGATAATGACGTTCACATCAGATGGCACCCACAAATAAGATGGCAAGGCACTCCATAGTGCAAGGGTCACAGCTGAAAAAGATATCTTTGTAGTTTGAGATCCTTTAATTAGATGTGGGACAGGGACTTGCAAGAGATCTTGCTGTGAAGTCCTCATGGATAAGGCCCCATTTGGTTGGGGCAAGCAGTCCAAAAGGCAGAAGGAGCTTAAGTCCTGAAGAGCTTAAGGCATTTTTCAAGATCTTAAATTGGATCTAGAAGCCGGTGCAGTGAGTGTAACAGAGTTACTACATGGTCATATATTTTAGCATTACAAAGGTCACAAGCTGCAGCATTCTGGACCAGTTGTAATTTCTAGATTGTCTTCTTGTTGTAGGAGCCCAATTTGGAAATGATAACACCACCAGCCACTGCATTAAGGCCTAATGGTCAAAGTAAAGTCACAACTGGTGCATCAATTGAAGCTGGGCAAAGGCTCCTATAGTCATAAATTATCTACTTACTAGGGGTGTGCACAGAGCCAATTTCCACATTCTATTTGAGGTGAATAGAATGTGGGAATATTTGGCTGTGGCCGTATACCTCCTCCATGGATGTGGGGGAATTTGGATCAGGGCATAGATATTCTGTGAATATCCATACGTGGAATGGATAAGTCCTGTTGACTACCCAACACTTAGGCAAAGAAGTTGTTGTTCAGCAAAGAACAACTTCCAAATAAAAACACTAAGGAAGATGTTCAGGGGAGAAAAGGCATGTAAACTCAAAAGGAAACTCATACCAAGAAAAAGCTACCTCCTAAAGAAACAAGGAAAAGTTACTACCAGAGAAAACAAATGCTTACTGACTGCATGGAAAGAGCAAAGACCAGATGCTATATATTTCACTACCAACTGAGAAAAAAGCATTTGCACTGATGATGCTACCTAGTCCAGTAGGAAATTTTGGCAGGAAGAAAAATCACCTTAAAAAAACACCAACAATACAGCACCCAAACCAGAACTCCAGATATTCAGTGCAAGATTCTCTTATATGCCTTGGTAAAGAGGGAGAGAAGCATAGCTGGAGTATTTTCACCCCTTCTGTACCTCCAAAAGACCGTTCACTTGCAAGAATGAATGCTTTAAGTAGAGATCTGCCATTTTGACTCAGACCCAATATTAATTACACATTTACATTTATTATTATCCTGTGTTATATCAAGGTGAGATGGTGGCTGAGTACTGTATTCATTATTTTTGCAATCCATTCAGCTGATTGAGAAAGAGAAAGAGGTTAATTCCCATGTCATCAGCTAATTCCTCAGTTATGGTTGAGCTGGTTCTCCAGGATTTATAGCTTCACTGTTGTTGTCTCATAACTGCATATAAATACTGCATTCTCATTGATCTTAAACTTTCAGTTATTCAGATCATACTGTACTGTACTACAGTAATCACTGTGAATTAGTCATGGCTTTGAGAATAAACTGAAACCATTTTGGTTCTAGGTTCTTGGACATCGTGGAAAGGTAAATTCTAGTCCTATACTCAGGAGAAATAGTCATTGCTCGGGCAAGTGAGCAGAAAGGTAAGCTTTTCAAGGTAGCCATCTTCAGACACATTGTTTCTTATCAGAGAGAGCATGACAGGATGAATTGCTCAAGTCTGAACACCATACAATGCACAATTCATGTAGTGCATGCAGCATCATGGAGCTGTGTGTATACAGTGCACAAACTACACTTGATGACACACAGATGTCGCTGCAACACTTCAAATGTGAATAACTCTTCCCTGTGTTCCTGGAAGGATTAAGTACTTCTAGGGTGTTTTTCCACTGGCACTAAGTACCCATTGAAGCACCCATTAAGGACCCATTTGGCTGAGAGCCAGATGACCCCATTTCCACCACAGACCCCATTAGGGACAAGTCTGTTTCCACCTCAGCTAGGGAAATCTGAATCATATGGGTCCTTCAGGACCTATAATATGGATTTTGTGTAGACCCCATTAAAGAGGTCTACAATGGGGCCTTCATCCTTAAAATCCGGATTGTAGGGAGCCTGTTCCACTACAATCCGGCAATGGGGTCTAGAGGAGGCTCAGGGGGGAAGGCACCCATTGGGGGGAGTGCCCCAAAGTCAAGACTTCGGAGTCCTTCCAAAGGCAACTTCAGAGATTAGTGCAGGCTCCGAAGAAAAACCCCTTGCCAGAGCAATGCAGCTGTCAAAGGCTGCAAAGGGTTTCTGAAGTTAGCTGCACCAAAAGTGCGCAGGATGGAGCTGGGTGAAGAGTCTGCGGCTGACAATGTGGCAAAGGGGAAAGCGAGGAGGAGGAGGCAGTTTACCACCATCCTGCGGGGATCGTGATTTTGCTGCCTTTCCCAGGCCAGCCACATGCTTGCCTCAAAAGGGGAGTAAAAGCAAGGGAGTAAGGTGGTGCAGACACTTGAGTTTTCTTTCTTTCTCAGGGAGGTAACCTTATTTCCCTCCTGTAAGAGAGAAATTTCAAGCCCCTGCAACCTACGCATATGAATGTGTGAACAATTTGTACGAATGATTCAAAACATT
This sequence comes from Aspidoscelis tigris stejnegeri, assembly GCA_023333525.1. NCBI lineage: Eukaryota > Metazoa > Chordata > Lepidosauria > Squamata > Teiidae > Aspidoscelis > Aspidoscelis tigris. Next base: position 69,960,116 of record JALMGA010000003.1, on the reverse strand, counting down.
CAAAACATTCAAATTTGTTCAAATATTTAAAAAATGAATGTATAGACATTCTATTTGAATTTGAATGTCCGAATTCGAACAAATTCCATCAAATTTTGAATGTTTCCAATATTCTTTCACATCCCTACTCTATAAGGAAGAGTAATAGGACATCACACATTTTTACTCAGCAAGAAAATTGATTGGAACTGAAGTATACAAGGACATGGGAAGGACCTAATGTAGTCCGTGCTATCTCCCCTTCCCTCTCTTTTTTATTTGAGTAATTCTGTCATATGCTACCATTTATATTTAAGAAAACATTCATTCACTCACTCTAATTTTGTCTGATTTAGGTTGCTGAGCATGCATGGCCCTAGTTAGCATTTGGTTGGGAGAGTGCCTGGGAAAACCAGATCTCTTTGCTAGAGAAGTAGAGGTGAGTTCAGGGCCCAGGGGAGGAGTAATTCACCATTAATCTTTGTGATCCATGAACTGTGGAAAACTGGTAGATAAAAAAAAGAATGTTAATTGCCATTTAGTGCTTCCCCTAAACAATGATATCTTCTGCTGCTTCTCCCAAAAGGTACATGTATACACAAACACACATACACGTGTACACATATACACGGTTACATTTCTGAGTAGAAGCACACAGGGACGGTAAAGTTATGATTTTGTTTCCCATAAACTGTTTCCCTACTGTACCTTTGTGATGGTTGTTCATGTGCTGTATTGACAATGCACACCTAGTCCACTCCTGTCCCATCCCTATGTGGTCTTTTCCTAATGAGGTTTTCTCCTGAGCCAGTGGCTTGGTTTGCTAGCCCACCTGCATTCAGATCTTCCTCTCAGGTGCTAGTGGGCCCCTTTGCCATTGTCAAACTTTTGAAAGGTGGAATGCTTGTCTATGCACTCAATCAAAATTTGGATTCTGCTTATCCTATCAATCAAAGCCAGGGATTTATCCACTGCACTTTTTAGAAAATCTAGACCCATCATGTGCTATTCTTTCTCTGCCATATACTGTTTCCAAATCCCCCAAAGAGAAAAAAATTGGGAGTGCCCCATTCCATGCCAATATAAGTGCATTTTCTAGCTCCTTTCATGGACTGAAGGCAGGAGTGGAGCATCCATGTACTCCAAAACTGCTGAAATAAAAATGTATCTTTATTATTGCCAAGAAAGCTGATTTAGCCACGCAGTCTCCATGATTTAAGTCTGAATTGGTGACACTTTCATTGTTACCTTTCTCATTCTTTCTCCAGAGTTCAAGACTGTTAACATTCTTCTTTGCCTCCATTTTATCTTCACAAACCGCATTTGAAGTAGGATACACTGAGACATACTCATTAGCCCATGGCCATCTAGTGAGCTGCTCAATAAGTATTTGAATACCTGTGTCCCAAGCTGTCACACAACTTTCTAGATGCTACATCACACTTCTTGTAATCACAGGCTGTCGCTCTGTGGCTGCGATGAGAGGCCAAAACACCCTCCCTACATTGCCAGGCACTTCATCACCTCCATACCCAGTGTGCATGGATGTCCAAAGAAACAGTACATGAGGCACTTGCTGGGATACTGTGACTTTGTGCCCTTTGTGCTCCTCCAGGAGCTCTGGGTGAGTAATGTGCTCCCTGGTGGGTGTTTCATGCCATCAGACATTTCACAGTGCAATACTACTGGAATGCTTTGGTTTTGATACTCAGCCAGGATTTTCACAGCACAATGTGGCTACAATGATATTCTTACTTCCCTATGAACTATGTAAAAGTACTCTTAAATTTGGGGTAAGGGATGCATGCCTGGTAGCTAATATCTCCTGACTAATTCAAATCCTAACTCCAAATCCTTTAAACTGTTAGCTGTTCTGCCCTTTCCACAGTTTAAATGATCCTCTAGGTGGATTAATTATGATAGGAGAAACTGCTTCTCCTCAGAATTTAATTAATTGCCCTAAAGGCTAGTTTAAGCTGCAGTGGGGAAAGATAGCATAATGGACTGGGAAATGAAGCCAGGAGAGATACCTTGTCAATGGCGCATCTCTCTCAACTGTGCTGTAAGTTAAAGAGATCCCTAATGATCACCAGCTGCAATCAGAGCACATGTTTCTGGAATCAGTGGCAGAATGAACTCTTGGCCTCTCAAACTGGGGCACAAGATGTTCCTTGGAGGGGAAGAAGTGGCAGTTGGTGTCCAATGGGACTGTAGGACAGGCAGAGAGGCATCTAAAAGGAAACAGTAGCAATGGTCAGAACTGGTAGGGAAAGAGAGTTGGACTCAATCTCTGAGCTGCTGGGTATACTACCCATCTAATGTGCCAGGCTGTCAGGGTGGTGGCAGTCCAGGAAATAATGTGCATTCTAAAATGTTTTAAATGGTTTTTAATTGATATTTTTAAAGTAATATTTTATTATTTTTTAAAAATGAAACGTTCATAATTAATAAACAACAAATACGACCAGCATTACAATCTGCTTAATTAATGGTGAATGCCATTTTGCCTTTTTATAAATCCACAGAGAAACCACAGTTGGAATATTCTGTACAATTCTGGTCGCCACACCTCAGAAAGGATATTGTGGAACTGGAAAGGGTGCAGAAAAGGGCAACCAGAATGACCAAGGGGCTGGAACATCTTCCTTACAAAACCAAATTCAAACGTCTAGAGCTTTTCAACTTTGAAAGGCCGCATATAAGAGGTGACCTGATTAAGTATATAAAACCATGCATGGTGTGGAAAAGGTGGATAGAGAAAAAAATGGAGGGGGAAATCTATGAAGCTGATGGGCAGGACAGTCAAGACTGACAAGAGGATGTGTTGTTGTTTTCACCTAGAGGGTCATTGGTCTATGGAATTTACTACCAGAAGAGGTGCTGATAGCAACCAGTCTGAACAGCTTTAAAAAGGGATTAGATAAATTCATGGATGACAGGTGTATCAACAGCTACTAGAATGGATGTCTGGGCATAATGCCTCACAAGGCCATTTGCAGTGAGTTCAGAGCAGGTGAAGGTTTTGCTTGAGACAGGATACTGGGCTAGATGGGCTATGGCCTCATCCAGCACAAGTCCTTATATTCTTATGTAGAGATAAATGAAGGTTAAAGCTCCCATCTTCATTATAGATCCACCTTCTGGCTCACTCTCCTTGAACAGCTATTTTCTTACACTGAGCTACTATAGCCACATGGTCATGCAGTTAAAAAAAACTTTGGCAATTAGGGGCAATCCTAAAAACAGAAATTCACAAATGTTCAGAAATCCAAATTTTCAGATTTCCAGAAATCTAGAAAGAGTAGGGAAAGGTAAGCTATTCACAGAACGAAAACCATTTTTATGGCAATTTTACCAATCAAGAGAGGAAAAGGTAGGAAAGGACCTGTCCAATCAATAAATTCTGATGTGCCTGGAGCCATATGAAGGTTGCAATGTAACAAAATAGCGTAGATTCTCAGCCACACATGCAAACTACTGTTTAGAAGGTACTTTTTTGTGTGTTTGACAATGGTACACTTTTTTTTTGAAAAAAGACAACTTGAAAGAAACCTGTCTGGTCACACCTCAAGATGGACATACAATGTACTTTCTCAGTTAAAACAGCAATATCAGTTTCTTTGCTGATTTCTTTGGGCAGCTTTCATTTCCATCTTTTAAGAATTTTAAAACAGTTTTTAAGAATTTTAAAACTGTTAAAGTTCCCTACGACAAGAATAAGTGTTTTTCTCTCCTGTTTTTCTCTTTCTTCTATTCCAGCAGGTTTTCTGGTCCCATTACACTATATGTGAATTGGGCTACTGCTCCATTCAAAAAAGAACAAACAAATTTTGCACAAAATCAATAAATATGTAACATTTACTATATGAAATTGTTTGGAAGCTTCAAAAATTAATTGGGACTGATAGAGATCAACACATCTGACATGAAAATACCAACAACTGAAGTTTTTTGAATAACTAGAGTTCTTCAGTATAAAAAATGAACACCAAATTTATGCACGGCTATTACTGACACAGGAGTTCTATTCTTATGCAGTTCCATACCTAAATTATTCATTAAAATTGTTTATTTAAAATATTTATTAATCACTTCCCATTCAAATATAATTCTTGGAGTGGTGTACAAAGAATAACAACAGCTAAAATCATAATTATGTAATTAAATCGAGGATGGGGAAAACAAACAAACAAACAAACATTCACTCAGGAAAGACCTTGGTAAAAAGAGAAGTCTTCGATCAGTGCTTAAAGGCCAGGAGTATAGGCAGCCTATGAATACCAGTAGTAGTAATCTGAAGGAGAGGTTTATCTTTGAATAAATTCAAGATTAATTTGATAAGGAAAGTACAAACTATTCTATACTTATTTATTCTAACTTTTTTTAAAAAGTATCAAAACAACTAGAGAATATTATCATAAGTCATCCTCTCTTTTATTAAGAATAACACAAATGTATCCTCCCACATGAACCCTCCTATTTTTCCTCTGCAAGTTAGAAAGCAACATATGACTCCACAGAGGTCTTTCAAGACTGTATTACCTCCCCATCTCAAAAGAAAACAACATATCAGGCAAGTAGGCTCAATAATACTGGATAGGAATACTGAACTACCCCTGCAGGGTTATTGGTCTGCCCTCCTTCAATATTAGTAAAGCAGCACTGAAGTGCTTCACAGACTTAACTACACTTTTTCAATCATAATTCCACTCTCTGTAACATTAATACTATATACTATATTCTAATAGTGTGTAATATTTGTGTCAAAGAGTAGTATTAATGTTTTTATTCTGTTTTTAAAAATCCTTTTTTCATTTAATTAAACAAACTGGAAACAGCATAACTTTTCCTTCCTTCCTTCCTTCCTTCCTTTTCCCCTCATCATTCCTGGCTGATTCTTCTCTAAGCATAACTTTTTTCTTATAACGGGCAAAACACTGTCCAAGGTGTTGCTCAAGGTAACTTCTCTACTAAAGAAAATACAACTTCCCACCATCTTCCTAGATGAAGCAAGACGTCCTTTCAGAATAAACTATGTAATTATTTTCAACTTTTTCTTTAACAACTGCCAATCCACAAGGCTGACAGTGACCAATAACACTGAAAAGTGAAGGCAAGCTCTATTTTTCAAAAGAAATGGTCTCAATTTGCTTTTTGCTTCATAGCCTGCTACACAGAGGCTTACTTAAGAAAAAAAAGGGGGAAAGGAAAATGTTCCTAACCTATGCTGGCTTCTGGCTCTGTGCCCAGTATAGTATGATAAACATATTAAGTGTTCATTGGGTTGTCCTGGGCTGTTTTGGAAATTGTTTATCTTCTTGGAGTTATTTGGTACCAGTCACAGATTTCCTCTGGATTTCTTAATAAATCCTGGCTGCTGCCTCTTAGACTACTCATTTATTTCCTGCTATTCGGTTCCTCTGAATTTCTGGATAAATCCTGCTTATTAAAATGACAACACTTAAACAACTAAATAGCATTTTGAATTCTAGAACAGGAGGGAAGGCCTAAAGAACTGGACCTATCATCCAACACTGCAGCTTATTCTATGGATAATGTTAAGCACAACTGAGGGTGCAATTAAAGCCATCATTAAAAAAATAAATAAAATAAAATAAATAGGCTTGAGCCTCTGTGGATACAGTTGCTAGAACAGTTATAAAAAAGAGAGAATCAAGTTTATTATAGGGTGATGAAAAAGTTTCAATAATACTGCATTCCAAAAAGTAATGAGACTTTTTAAAGGTATAATTTTAATACGAAGGAGGAAAGAGAGAGAGACTATAAAGAAATCTGTGACTGACCTCAACTTGCTGAGTCAGACTTGCAATTATGGAGAGCTGACAGTCAGTCTGTGATAAGAGTCCAAATTCTACTTTATATCAGAGACATGCTCAGGAAAACACTATTGGAAGATCCTGAATTCATCTTTCAAAAGGCCCCCAAGCATCTCTAAGCTTCTGCCAAGCTTCTACAGTAAACCAGAGCAGACTGTAAAAGATGGTAAACCAAATCCAGTAGAAGTAGACAAGACTGTAAAGATTACTGACGAATATACAAAACAGAAGCTGCAGCCAGACATTGGATACTTATTCTGCTATATTTAGATATTCTGAGTTCAAGCATGGATGTTCAAGAATAAAGTATGTCTGAGGAGGGAGGGGGGAATGCGACACAGGGGTAGGCTGACGACAGTCTGGCTGCCAATGAGGAGAGAGGGGGTCGAGAGGAGGTGGAGCGGCTCCCCCATACTAGGGTTCGGCACGGTTCTCATGGGGATGCCACCATCCATGCCCAACCCGTACTTGTCCCACGTTGCCAGGAATCTCATGGGGATGCCCGAAATGTGTTTCCGATCCAGTGTCTGGCCCATGCATGCCCAAACAGTCCCCAACTGTGCCAAGCGGCCAGCATGGGGACGGGGCCTGGGTGTGCTTTATTCTAGAATATCCAAATATAGTGGAATAAGTGATGTCTAAGTATAGCCAAACATAACAGGAAAAAGCTCTAAAATGATTCAAATCATTATAAACTAAAAAAATGTTGCAAACTTTGACATAATGTAACACACTGGAAAGAACTGGAACAAGTGAAGCACATTCAACTGTTTTGTGAGCAAGAGCAACATTGTTGAAATGTATATTATCTCTGTATTAGAGAACTGGAGGTGGGCTTCACTCTATAGGATTACAAACATTTCTGTCCATTTAAAAAGAATGATTCAAAGGAAGACTAAGCAAAAGCTTTCAAATTACTCATCACAAATTAATCTCTGGGCAACAAACACAGATAATAGTCATACACTTTTTCCATTCTGGTATTTCATTCACTAATATATGCAGATTCCATGCAAATCAACCACTTCATTTGCTCTCTGTTTCAGTGATGAGCTTCCTAATTTTGTGATACTTTTTAGTAAAATATTCCAGTTACATGGCAGTGAAACTCACTATACATGCTATTAAAATACATTCGATTTTGGCACACAGTTCTAAGTTTTGCTTTTAAAATCTTTGTGGGATAATTAGCAGGCTCTACAAATGACAATTTAATTGTTCCCCTCCCCTCCTTTGAGCAGCTTTGGCTGACCATGGCAATTCACAAGTTCAAAATTCAAGGGAGATGAAAAATCCTGCCTGTTTTCTCTTGCTAGAAATCTGAAGAACTTCTCGGTTCAGCTTTCCTCAGTGGGAATCCAGAGAAAAAATGACCCCAATGTCACTGTCAGGCTCTCACTATTGGTGTTAAAGGTAGGTTTTAAAAAAAATCTCCTGTAGAAATCTGATGTACTTGGCTGTGGGCTCTTAATTCTTGTGCCTCTATGAACAGAGGCAGCAGAGAAATATGGAAGGGGGCAGAGCACAGCAGGAACACTCAGGGACTGTGCAAGCCATAATTACTCAATTTATGCTATTTCCATTTACATAATCAGTTTGAGTCACTACTGTATTCACTAGGATGAAGGTCCTACAAAACCCCATCCATTTCCAATTTACAAATTTTAAAATTTTGTGCCTTCCCTTCAGGAAACTAGGAACTGGGGAATGGAAAAAGATGGGGCTTGTTCCTGTATTTCCTAAAGCCATAAAGGTATTAACAACCACATACAAATAACTTCCAGCTGTCTCAGCAATGTCAAAATCAGTAAGGCCAGAACTTTCAATTGACCAAAGTAATCAACATCACAACTCAGAAGTCAAATTCAGAATCACAGGAACCCAGAAGTGCTAAAGCAAACAATTACAGAACTCAGTTTTTGAAAAAGATGAATTGAGCAGCTTTACCCTTCCTCTGCTTGAAAAAGTGAGAGAAAAATCTCAATCTCCAGTGTTAACACATTAACATACAAGTTGCCAATACCAAAACCCTATGAAATACTGCAGTTGAAAGCACACAAAACTTACAGATATTAAACCATGAATAAGTAGGGATTACTGTATTGTATTAAAACAACTTTCCTTCATACAATCCTAATCATTATAAGCACACATAAAAGGGGAAAATATTCGTTAGAGGTACTGAAAGCCTTTAATCCCTGTAAACCCATATTGCCCCCATCTATGACAGACCAGAGACCTTGTAGCATTGTACCAAAACCTATGGGCTCTGGGGCCATGACCTCTCTGCCCTGTATCAGACCTCAATACTAGTGGCAGTGGATGCTACAGAATGAAGCAGTAGAAGTTTCATTATCCTAGGCAGGGATGAATTCAAATGCAAATGCTGAAAGTCAGAAAGATTAGAGAAACCAGAGGTGAAAATCAGAACAAGACAAAGGACAAGCACCACTTGTTCTTCCTCCAAGCAAGGTTTACCACAATGAAGTACATTTCTAGATCACACAGTGACCTGCACTTGCATAGTTGTGACCGAGTCTTATGTTCTAGTACAGACAAACAAACATCCTTAGGTAAGTTTTACTTTTGGTTTGTATTCCGCTTGTTTAGCACACATCATATAAGAAGTTTAGGCTAAAGCAAAATAGGTTGGGTTAAGGTAGGTTTACTTTTTTGTTGCTGTTGAGTACCACTAACTCATGGCCAATCTCTGGTTAACTGCATGGGCACCTCCATGCAGCCTTCCTGGTACAGACATAGAAGGTGGTTTGCCATTGCCTACTTCTTGAGAGAAGGTGGGATAGAACCAGTGGCCCTTTGCTTTTCAGGACTTGAATCATCCTTGAATGAAATCTGCTCAACATTCTACACTCTTTAGATTCCTTATATATCCAAAACAAGCCATACTGAACTGCACTGGTAACAGATGCACCCAGGGTAGTGTAGTGTAAACAATAGTTTATTTGCATAGAATTGTTGCTCATTACATTTCTGTGTAGTATGACCATCTGGATGCAGTTCCTTCTTTTTTCTTCTTTCTTTCTTCTTGTAGTGTATCTTTTTGTCAACCCTTACAAAGCAACTTGATCCTTTGGTTAAGCTGCCACGTGTAGAGATCTACCTGGCTCTCAGTGCTTATTAAAAGCACATCTATGACTGAAACATTTCTTTTTCAATTATGAAGTCATCCCTTCAAGGGATGTACATTCCTGATTTTACTGTCCTAACTACAAATCATCCACAAAATTATTATTAAAATATTATTCTTAAAAAAAAGCATGAAGGAAATACTTATTTCATCTAATAAACAGACTTTAGCCAACAAAAACTCAAGGACACAGCAAATGCCTTCACCTTTTAAGGTGCCACAATAAGGGCTGCAGTCTGAATTATGGTGGTGTGCAGATGGCACACCTCCATGATTTGGAAGTACTGGTTGATCAGCCCCCCCCCCCCTCCACGCCCATTTCCCAAGGCTAGGATCTGTCACTCTTAGCATTGGGGGGCAGTGGCTATGAAACTCATGCAAGCTTCACAGCCCTGGAAGGCCTGATCCAGATTAGTGCAGGTGCCATTGATCTGGTCCTTCCTTTCTCATGATCTGGAACAGTGGATCCAGTAAATTTGGATCTACTTCACCTTAGTGCAGAAAGAGCCAATGTCTGATCACCCTCAGAACGAAATGCAGCACATATTCATAGATGTCACGGTAACTTTGAATGCATTTTGTTGTTTTTTAAAAGGATAACAAACAGTATGTTACTCAGCAGTTTTGTTTCCTCTGTCTCATGTTTTATCTTAATAAAGCTTTACATATTGGGTCTTCCTGCAACTAGTGCCACTCTTCTACAGTCATCCTCATAAACAGTACATCTTGTCTAGACCTGAAATAAAAAGCAAAAACTAAGGGTAGAAAATATAATAAACCACTATGGAATCAGTATCAGTGACTTGTAGGCTATGAGCTGCAGTTACATTCCCAGCCTTAAAGTGTTGGTTGAAAACAGATACAGCTGCTCCTTTGATAAAACAAATCCAGTTGGGCTTAGCATTTTTCACATGAAAATGAATGTCTGGTGAGCCTGGTGTTGCCAGCTCAACATTCAAGACAGAGAGAAAGAGAGATACTGTTAATTTGTGGCGTCTGTTGTGTGGAGTACTGGGGAAGTGATGAGGTTTTGAAAACAAGAGGCACTCATTCTTGTCTACAAAGTGCTATATTCTAGTACAAAGGACAGTGCTTTAAAACAAGAAATGCCCTTAAAATAAGGGACATCTGGCAGCTCTAGGTAAGCCAAAGGTTTCCTTTGAAATAAAATTTAGCATAGAAAGAAAATTGGACAAAATATAACCAACACATGGTTCTGATAGAACATACGATACCAGTTTTATACACAGTCTTTGATTACAACAAGGTTTCTGTAGGGGTGAATTACACATAAATGCTAAATCTGCCAAGGGACTGAGATGGAGGTAACTAAGCAAACCTGTATGAACCCTACAGACCTACGTGCAGAAAAAAATAACCCACATACAATGTATGATTTGTTATTTGACTTTGGAACAACAAAGGACTCCAGCATATATGACTTTAAACACACATGACGTTTGGTCAATGTAAGATTCTAGACCTCTACTTAATGCTCAGAAATCACATAGCTACAAGCAGAACATTTTGGCTCTACCATCAATAAAACTAGCAGGGCCTGAATTCAAATGGGTCATAGAAAACACCAGAAAACCAACTGCAGTGATAGCCTTCCTGGAACCTGTTACATGGTTCACTTCTGGAATGCCATAATGGGGGGAAATGTTGCTGTAATGCTTTGGGAGTGTTTTAACTCACAATCTCCTATTCCCAGACCTTTTGCAGTGCCAGAACAGAGCATGCCATCCACCAGCCCTTGACTGCAGTTCTGTGCCTTTCCGTTTTTTAACGTTGTCTTAACACAGCCGAATCTTCTAAGGAGCTAGCTTGGTGCATAGCCTGGTCCAATCTACCAGCTTCTCTCTCTGACAGGAAGAAGTGTCAGAGCCAACTGCATGTTGCCCCTGGCATGCCAAAGCAAGTGATAAAAGCATGGTCTGGCCCCACCCACTTTTGGCTTACCTCAGAGGGAAATGCTTACCTCAGGTGGAAGTTGAGATGCAACACATCAATATTTCAAGTCAGTCATCTTGAGTCTATGTTAGGATATAGCCTGTGCATACGTTAAGCCTACTATGTCCCGCAAATTAGCCTACTGTCTTAGGGGATCTGAGTAATACTTCCCTCTGCCACATTTCCCTGCAATTGAGATGGAGTAGGTACTCTTGGCTGGTTCAGGATTCTTCTCTTAGCCAAAGAAAAAGTAGAGTCACTTCCCCAATGGCTACAACAGCCTCTGGAAAAAATATCAACCTGGTCTTGTTGCAAAGAAAAAAAATCCTATTATAGTTCACCATTCAGCTTTCATTTATAAGCCTCAATTCCCTTGTCTTGTGTTTGATGACAACCCTCCAACTTGTCTTATCTCTCACTCTTTTAATAATCAAAAGTTGCTTTGGAACCTTGGAACTGTCTGTAAAGCTGGAAATAATTACATACATAAATAAACAAGATTTTATGAAAACTATACTTTCAAGTTTGTGCTAGAAGCTGAGAATTGTAACTGAAGAGGGAAGTGAAATAAATTTTTATAATGTACATTGGTCAGACTCTAATGTTGTTCAGATGCATCCATGGGATTCTGTCTGAGTTACAGCAACTCCTATTCTGTCTTGCTGTATGTCAGGTGAAACTAAGCATGAAAACATTTCAAAGTATTTTTTATTAGTGCTATGAAAAAACTGTTTCAAAACAACCTCTAAACAAATAGATAGAGTGGTCAAATATAAAGGTTTCTGATATGTTTTGCTGACAGGTAACCCCCATTCATTGCCCCCCTTCATCTATAAAAAAATTATGTTTCCTAGTTCCTTGCATGATGTTGGAATGAATATAAGGCTGCACCACATTGTGGACCAATCCACTGAAATGCCAAATCAGCATGGTCTTAAAAGCAGTCTTTGAAGCATTCCTTAGTGGTGAACTGAACCAGCCCCTCCTAGGCGGATGATAGCGAGTGGCTAATTTAGTCTACCAGGTGTGAGAAGCCCAGCACCAATTCAGTTCATTACCAGAAGCAGCTAGACTGAGATGAACCACTGAAACAGATGGACTTTGGCTGGGTTAGATCACTCAGTCTGGCCCAAGACCAGACCAGCAGAAAGCAGGATAACATGTGCCATTTCAAAACTGCCTTAACATTCTAGGGAAAGCACAATGATAAACCAGCTACTGAAAAAAAAATTGATTTGACATACCAACTCAATATCAGTCTGTGTAACTTTAGCATCACAATGTGCATTTATAATTTCATCACTTCCAATATTTCATTACACACAATGGCAAATGGCGTAGTTGTATTCTACATTCTGCTTCTGCTCACAGAAACAGACACTTATTTTACTCAGAATCAAATGAGAAGTGACAATAGTACACCTATACATAGAAACATGCTCATAACTAATCTCTGTTGATTACTGACAAAGGCAGAACATGACACAGGCTAGCAAGATTAAACCTCCTTCAACTCCAGGAGAGAAGTCATCTCTTCTCTGCTACTCCTCTGAACTGTACTTGAAATAACACACCCTCAATTCACACAACTGTATTTAAGGAATGTGCAGAACATGGCCTACCTTAATATCTTGTTGCATCCCTAAGCTGGTAGTAAATAACAGAAATAACGAAAAGTCAGTTTCCCATTGCAATTTGATAATAATGCTCAGAATGATACTGTTGTTCCATTTTATACTTTGCTATGTATTCTTGCTTAAACTTATTTTAATATTGAAGTGTGTAGACAGGATAAAAGGAAACTGAATGAAAAGGAAACTGTGGAATGGACTAATGTCTCATCTGGTCCTCAGTGGCCAAACCAGAGGCCTTTTTGCACGAGGGGTTTTCGAACGCATCTATGACACACTGGGATGGATCATTTGGTCTTCTGGGGCGTCCAAATGTGTTCCAAGCCAGCCCAGCTGTTCCAATCTATCGTGGACGTGTTCGAGTTTCAGAGCACAAAAAAAGTGCTCTGAAAGTGTCCAGGCGCGTTCAGCGCGTCCTGGCGTGTCCCCAGCCGTACTGGAGGGAAAGCGTTCGCACGCTCTCCCTTCGTGACAGCTGTGTCCCTCCCCCGGGCTGTTCCCATTGGCTCCTATGGAGCTGGGCTGGGTAGCCCGGGCACTTCCTTTCCCTTGGTTCCTGGGGACATGCACGTGCAATCACTGTTTACCCGCTTGCCGCCGGATTGCAACCGCATGTGCAGGGCGCGGTTCCTGATTGGTCAGGCACCCGCCTGGCTTCAACTGGCCATCTGCGCAGATATGGGTGCCTGCCCAATCAGGACCCCCCCCCCCCGTGAACGCACAGAGCATCGCCAGCCTTCTCGTGACAGTTGTGACCCAGCAGCAAGCAGGTAAACATTGATTGCGCACGCGCACCCCTGGGGTGGGTTGGGGGGTGTAGGGTGTTGGTCCTGCTGGCCCCAAGGAGCCCAATCTGGGCTCCTGGAGCAAGCAGGAACCAAGGGAAAGGAGGTGCCCGGGCTGCCCCCTTTGGCTCCATAGGAGCCAATGGGAGCAGCCCAGGGCAGGAGCGTCCTGTGCACATCCTAGCCTTTCCAAGCAAGGACAGGCAGGGAACACTTTCTCCATTCGCACGGAGGGAGGAAAGGAACGCATGTAGACGTGTTCCTCCTTCCCTCTGTGTGAATGGAGAAAGTGTTCCTGCATGTTCTAGCTTTCTTCGCCACAGCCGTTCCAGCTGTAGTGGGAAGAGGCCTCAGATATCTTAGGGAATCCCTCAAAGTCCTCTCTCCATAGATATTCTTCCAAGGCATACCCCATTTCCACTGCTTGAAGCAGTAGATCATGACTGGTGACCGATACTGTAGAATTACTGTAGTCTAAATGTGTCTCTAGCTGGGTGACGAAACCCACACTGGCACAGCACTGGACCTTGCTCCTCCAGTTCATTTTCTTTTGTTGTTTTCAAATCAGCAGCAAGTTCCTCAATAAATGACCCAGCACAGGGCTAGCTCCAGATGCTGGCACAGCAAGAATACACTTGGAAAGCGCTGGGACTTTTTAGAAATTGCAGAAACTCAATTAAATGTGGTCTTTTGGTTAGATATGCTGGCAGCAACCAAACATAGTGTCAACCCTGTCTACTGATCCCACTGAGATGTCTTCAAGATGTCAGAATTTTAAACATATCTGGTATGTTCCTAAATGTCTTTCAAGCTAATAAAAACTGGTTGCTACTAGTGTATAATTTCATTATAAAATAGTTGTTGAGAAACAATAATATCAGGATTGCAAATGAAAACATCTTAAATCCCACATGTGTTCTTATGTGGTAAAAAAAAAAAGCATCAGTGTAGGAAAGCGTATAAGTTACTGCTCCTATTTTCAGTATGAATCTGTCAGAACACTTTTTCCCTTGATAGATGCATATTTCTGATTTTGTGTTTTAGGAAAATGAAGAATGCAATTCCATACTTGTAAACAAAATAACATCTCCCCACCTCCACCCCAAACATCCAGATTGAAAGAGAGTTCTTAAAATAGCTACTGTATATAAAACTGAAACAGTAACTCACATTTCAAGCTGCTGGGAGGAAAAACCATCCTGTGTTTACTGGTACATCAGCCTTTTTTATTATTCAGTTAGCATTAACATTTTAAAACAAAATAAAATACAGATATTTTGACACTATGTAGAAATTGTTTACACATATGACAACAATTCACCTGATGACACTAATAGGTTTCAGAACCTTTGATCTTGGGAAAGTATATTTCACCCTATAAGCCATTTCCTTTCTACTTTCAGTCAGCAGTATATCTGTGTTTTTTCTCTTCATTCTTCAATCTGTTATTTCCCACTCCTTGAGATAAAAGTGTCCAGCTGTTTCCCTAAATTACGTACTTCATTGGCTAGTTTTCCATGTGTTTATTATTGGCAGAATTATGTCACTCAGTTCTCTGTTTACTCATGAATTCATATCATTAAACTCGTATCCTGGATTCTGAACACTTTGCTTACATTGTGGTTTTATATTACTATATGTTATGTTTAATGTATGATGATTATGTTTGCTTTAAAGTGTTACTGTAAAGTTGCTGTTGTTCCCCAACTTGATCCCTAGAGAGAGAGGCATGTAATAAATAAATAAATAAATAAATAAATAAATAAATAAATAAATAAATAATATTATTATTATTATTATTATTATTATTATTATTATTATTATTATTATTATTATTATTATTATTATTATTATACAGTAATACACAGCAAATCAGATCACTATGCTGGCTTTTCCCAAGCACCTAGGACTGCGTGATATATTGGCGAATTATGCGAGCAGACCCCAGTAAAGTGACTCTTTGTAGTTGGCAGATTGATATTTTGTCAGTGCCAGTGCTTTTTAGGTGCCCACTGAGATCTTTTGGCACCACGCCCAGTGTGCCGAGGATGACTGGGACCACTTTCACTGGTCTTAGCCAGAGACGCTTAAGTTCAATTCTCAGGTCTTCATATCTGGTGAGCTTCTCCAACTGTTTCTCCTCAATTCTGCTGTCACCTGGAATAGCAACATCGATGATCCACACCTTCTCTTTCTCAACAATTGTAATATCAGGGGTGTTATCCTCCAATTTTCGGTCAGTCTGAAGCCTGAAGTCCCAAAGTAGTTTTGCCTGTTCATTTTCAACAACTTTTTCTGGCTTGTGATCCCACCAGTTCCTTGCCACTGGCAGATGATACTTTTGGCACAAGTTCCAGTGGATCATTTGTGCTACAGCATTGTGTCTCTGCTTGTAATCAGTTTGTGCGATCTTCTTGCAGCAGCTGAGTATATGGTCAATTGTTTCATCCACTTCTTTGCAGAGTCGGCACTTTGGATCTTCTACTGATTTTTCAATTCTGGCTTTGATGGCATTTGTTCTTACTGCTTGTTCTTGTGCAGCAAGAATCAGTCCTGCTTCCTTTTTCAATGTTCCATTCATAATCCAAGACCAGGTCTTTTCCATGTCCATTTTGCCTTCAATTTTCTCCAATAACACTCCATGCAGTGCTTTAGTGCACCAGCTGTCCTTTCAGCATTGAACTGCAGTTTTCCGGTGCTGGTTCTTGGTTTGCTGCGCTTCAAGAAGCTTCTGGTTGTTGACTTCAATCAAAGCTGATTCTTTGCTTTCTGCCACATAATCTGCTAATGAATGCTTCTCTTCTTCCACTGCTTGCTTCACTTGCAAAAGTCCTCTACTGCCTGCTTTCCTGGGCAAGTACAGCCTGTCGACATCACTACGAGGTTATAGTGCATGGTGGATCGTCATCAGTTTTCTGGTTTTTCTGTCTAAGTTGTCCAAATCCAACTGAGTCCAGTTCACAATTCCTGCAGTGTATCTAATGACTGGTATGGCCCAGGTGTTTATGGCCTTAATGGTGTTACTGACATTCAATTTACTTTTCAAGATTTTTCTAGTCCTCTGTAGGCTTCTGGCTAGTGGGACCTGATGGCTTGACCATTTGGCATTTCAATGCCTTCACTTTCAGTAATCTTTCCCTTCTTCAGTGCCACTGTGGTGCATTTGTCCAAGCCAAACTCCAAATATTTGCACTGTGTTAGTCAGTGACTGGATCTTGACCAACACAGGGCAATATTTATTTATTTATTTATTTATTTATTTATTTATTTATTTATTATTATTATTATTATTATTATTATTATTATTATTATTATTATTATTATTATTATTATTATTATTATTATTATTATTATTATTATTATTATTATTATTATTATTATTGGTGCCTGCTCTAAAATAAAGTACTCCATACCGAGCCAGAATATAGACGGATGAAATAAAATAAATGGAAAATGTGGTAGAAATGAAAATTATTTGGATAAGAAAAGGTACATAACAACATAGCAAGGATAGTCTGTGCTTTAAAAGAAACCAGAATTGCCCTTTGCCTCAACCATAGGATATGGTTCATGAACCTCTTCATGAACTGAACCCTGTAAGTTTTACATAAATTTGGCCAGACATGTAATTAAATAAATTGTAGCTGCAACTGAAAGTCTATGTAAAATAGTTCCTCATTAAGAATATGCCCAAAGGCTGGAGTCTGGGTTTGGGTTTGGCTCTGGCATATTTTCCTAAAAGCACTGACAGCACTCCACCCTGTTTTAAAACTTCATAATAGCATATAATACGTTTATGTTGCCTGATGTCCCTGACAGAATGATTTGCAATTTTAACTTACTTAAATAAGTCTCCCTCAGAAGATTTAGCAGATCTGGTACTTCCCTATGTTTATACAGATGTCAGCGGTTTATCTTGTGTAAAAATGTGTATTTTTTGACAGAAATGTTCTGGGAAATGCAAATAAAATAAAATGTAAAATTCCAATCCAGAAATGCAGTAGATTAAAAACCTCAAGAAATTATGATTCTATGAGGTAACAGAAATTGAATGACACCATCATTACTTGCTTGGGCCTTTTCAAAGGATATCTCACCTTTTTATTGGAAACTACACTAATTTTTATTTTTATTTATTTATTTAAGAATTTATATCCTGCCCTTCACCAAGGGTCTCAGCACAGGTCAAAAACAGTAAAAAGTTAAATATATAAAACATTACAACATTTTAAAAATATAACCCTCCCAAGCAAATCCTGAAAGAATACAGCAAAGTAATTTTGATGTTCTTATGAAGTTTATAATAAGAAAACTACCACCTGCATTTTAAGAGTGATACTTACACTTAATAATGATAAAAGACTAAAGAGAAATATATGTGAGACCAGCTGAGGATCACTTTATGATCAGGAGTCTATGTAGCTGTATTCCTGCTTTGATGTAACTATGGTATTCATAAGAAGAAGAAATGGAGATTATTTCTTCTGGTTTCCCCTTGCCTGGGTCCCTTCCTCCAAGTATGCCATGGATGGTAATAGAAAGGGCTGAAGAAGAAAGAGGTGGAATATGCAAAGCAAATATCATCCTCTTTCCACTTAAAGGATTTCTGTCAGGAGAACATTGGCCTAATATTTCAGGACTGATGTTAGGTGCATGTGGATATGGGTGAGGCTGTCTCACACAAACACATACCGTTTCAAGCAACATTCTTTTAAAATTGGAAAAATACCTTGCATAGTTCACTACTTCTAAACAACATGCTGTCCTCAGAATTCAGCTGTGTCTATACCCTTCTGTTGGTTTATGGCCTTACCAGTACAGATCAGTAAAACTATGATAAACTGTAGAACTGGAAAGGCAATTGGAAAGAACTGAAGTTCCAACTGGAATCTCACCTTTGAGCTCTCTGAACCATGGTCTAATAAACTGAAGACCCTTCCATGCTATAACATTTGTGTTTTAATAAATGCAAGGATAACTCACGAGTCCAGTATCAAATGATAAACAGGACAGTTGCTAAACAGGAGTTAATAACTCATTCTAGTTATGGCTCAATACATAACACTTTACCTTAGAGTCAGCTTTACAGTTAGGTAAGCAGTACTTCAAAAGCTAAAAAAAAGCACTAATTCAATGCTGGGAATAATTAGGAAGGGAACAGAAAACAAGTCAGCAAGTGTCATTTTGTCTCTTTATAAATCTATGGTGAGGCCACTTTTGGAATATTGTGTACAATTTTGGTCATCACAGCTCAAAAAGGATATTGCAGAACTGGGAAAGGTGCAGAAAAGGGCATCCAGAATTATTAAGGGGCTGGAACACCTCCCTTACAAAACCAGGCTGCAACGTCTAGGCCTCTTCAGTCTAGAGAGATGGCATTTAAGAGGGGACCTGATTGATGTATATAAAATTATGCACGGTATAGAAAAGGTGGATAGAGAAAATTTCTTTTCTCAATCACACAACATTAGAACCAGGGGGTGCTCTATGAAGCTGATGGGCAGGAGAGTCGGATCTGACAAGGGGAAGTATTTCTTCACCCAGAGGGTCATCGGTTTATGGAATTTGCTACCAGAAGAGGTGGTAACAGCTACCAGCCTAGATGGCTTTAAAGTAGGGTTAGACAAATTTATGGACAACAGATGTATCAATGGCTACTAGAATGAATGCCTAAGTACATCTTTCAGGCTGGGGGGAAGGGGAAGGAGAAGCAGGATGCTTCTAAGGCCATTTGCTGAGATTTGAGAGCAGGAAAAGGTTTGTCCTTGTCTCTGATTGTGATGCCGATGAGCATTTGGTGGGCCACCATGTGCTATGGGACGCTGGACTAGATGGGCTGTGGCCTGATAAAGCAGGGCTACTCTTATGTTCTTATGTTCAAAGTAAGCCATACAATACAGAGAGCCCTGTTGATTCACTTGTTCAAGCAGTTGCCACTAGGAAACTCTCCACACATTAAACATGACAAATGCAAATGTAAGCTTTAAATGAAACCAAAAGGAAAATTTCCCATGAATGCATGAAAAGTCAGAATTCTTTAAATCCCAATCACCTATGCAATACATCCAATTGTATTCTCACAGAACTGAGACTAAAGCACTCCATGTGGTTAGTACAGTATAGTGTGGTTAGCCTTATAGGCATCCCTGCTAGTTCAGTCTTAACTTGAATATTCTACTTGAACTCTTCTAACTACGTTTGGGGAAAGAGCCAAATGAAAACAAAAACATACTTTAGATGCATACCAAAGTAGCTTTACCTGGAATGTGGACACAGAGCATGTTTGTTCAGATTCCAAAATGCATACTTGTAATCATTTATTAGAATGGCAGACATCATTTGGCATCACTTAAATTATATAAAAGGCAAAATAGTGAAGAAACGACAAATTACAAGATGTTGCATAGGATCAGAAATATTTGAGTTCTCAAATAACCCCCAAGAAAGTTGCAGTATATTCACAGCTCAAAAACTGCCCAAATATTATAATTTCAAAAACTATGTTTCCATATGTTTTCAACAAAATCCCATTTTTTAAATAATAGAAGTATATTGCATTGTTTTTAATAGTTTTATTGAAAGCAAAATTAATTCAATTTCAAACAAAGCTGCTTTAAAATCTTTAATAGCTACCCTTACATTGACTAATATAAAAAAGATCAGTAGGGTTATCAGCAAATCATTACTCTCACCTCATTTTAAGTTCTGTTTCTTTCCTGATTGGAACTACATGAAAGGAGCTATATGGAACTATCTTAATATAATAGGATGGTACTACTGAAAATAACTTTTATTAGAAAACCTTGCATTGTATTAACAGTCCAAATTCCATCTCTTTTCACACCTCTTCCCATTATGCTAAATCACTTCCCCTCTTTGTTACTTGGGCTGAGCAGCACAATTCAAAGACATGGGTAGTTGAAATTAATCTTTCAGATATTTAAAGCTAAAAGCCTGTTCTCAGCAACCTTAAATTTAGGTTGCTGAGAAATTCACTCTAATTTAGGCAAAAATTCTACTGATATGTACTGTTTACAGATATTATTAAAATAGTTACTACACTTACCTGCAGAGATTTTGCTAAAATAAATGCCAGTGTCTTTAGCTTATTATTTGCTATACATTGCAAGACAAAGGTATTTGTGACAGTTCAGAAGTTAGTAAACCACAAATCTCCAGCCAATGGGCAGGGATCATGAGACTCAGAGCAATTCCACACTGGCTGGAATATTAGATTAGCAGGCATCATAGAAGCCTCCTTCTGCATATAGGTGCGATTTAAGGGAGGCCCCAGGAAATACTTTTAGTTCAGTAGCAGAGCAACTGTCTGGAAAACTGAGGTTTATAGGTTTGGTTTCCAGCAGTTTTCTGGAAGAAGGCAAACAACTTCTCCATTTGCCAAGAAAACTGATTATGTAACAACCATGTCGACCATGATGAGAATTAACAACAATAGGTCAGCATCACTGGTATGAGCACAATGCTCCCATCCAAATTTGCCACTGTATAAAAATAAAATAAAAGCATTGCTCCTCTGAGACTTTGTAGGGATGGGAAAGAATAACCAAGATTTTAAAGTGGCACTAGACCAGGAAGTTTAGACCAGGGAAAAGAGGGGCTGAGACATGTAATCAATATAGTACTGTACTTCAGTAGGAGAATCAGCATTTTAAAAGTTTGCTTTCTACGTATAACAAGGCAGTTTAGTGAAAGAATTACAACAATCGGACCTATTCGTTCTGCATGCATGAGTAAAAGGGGAAGGAAGTCACTACAGTGTTTCACTTTTATAAACTCCCTGTTCTAATTTCCAGGAAACAAGTAGTACACTAGGAGAAAGAACAGTTACAACAATACACAGTCATGTTTCCTTCTCCTAAGCAACATGAAGCATGGGACAGAGGAAAAAGAGAACTAAACTTTTAACATTACAAATCTCAGAATTTGGTTTCCTCTGTAAATGAAGGGGAACAAAAGGAAATGCACTTTGACTAACAACAGTCCACAAAATCTTCCCTCTGAGATGCTCTGTAACGTGGCCATGACTGTCTAATGTTACACAGCCAAACCAACTTCACAGCAGAGCTTACTGAACCACAGATTTTTACACTGGAAAAATAAACAGAAATTCTGTTTTATAATAATCTAAAACAGGCTTTCTAGTTGGTTCCTGAAATCAGTTTGCTTAACGCACCAACGAGGCGTTCTTCATATATTTGAAAGGATTTCGCAGAAAATATTATGATCTATTCATTAGCGTCCCAGAATGCAGGCCAAAGTGTGGTGCCAGAAGAAGTCCCCCAAGACACCAAGTACAAAAACTTTTGTTCCTATCCCTCAGTGCCCAGCCTTGAATTCACATGTATTTAGAGGCTGCAAAAGGGGCTGATCCAGACCACGTACTAGTAAGTTGAGAAAAAGACTATATACCTGGAGAAGCGGTAGCTACTTTGCACTAGATGTGCTGAAGTAAAAACTGGAATCTGCAGCTCTATGATTGCATCTCAATATTTCTGAAAGACTTTTGGACTTTAAAAAGAGAACCCATATCCACCAGAATTCCCAAAGACTTTTCAGTAACCTTTTCAGTCCATAGCAAAGAACACTAATTTCAAACAACTGGCAATGATCACAACATGTTTATTAAAGAAACCATCAATTCCACTCCAGATGTACAAGAGAAACTTATTACCCCTTGCTTGTGAGGTAAGAACCTGTGGCCTTCTCTGCTTATATCTTTCCCTAATCATGGTATTCAGCATACTTTAGTGTTACACATTAAACCTTCTGCATTAACAAAATTTGTCACTTTTTTAATGGAAGCCCATACCATGAAACAAGATGCAATTATCTAGAGCACAGCCATAGCTCTGGTTTCAGTGTAGCAGTTGTAGGGACAATCTTGGTGCTCAGAGACAGCAAAACCATACATCAGGATAATTGAACAATAAGGAATTTTAAATGTGAGGTGAAACCTTATTGTGTGGAATTCTATCTCAGTTACTAAGAACTGCTTTACCTGCAGCACCACCGGTAACTACAGATAAGGTAACCCAGTCCAATAAATTGCCCAAGCAGATTCAGGAACCATATTCTATCACAGAAACTAGTACTTTATATTTTATTTCTTAGGACTGTAAAATACGTGGTGGTCTTTATATATCCTATTTTATTTAAACTGTACAAAGACAACTGATAACAAGAAACTATAAAAGAATTGTCAATATTTTATAGCAAATATTTTATAGTGCTAATTGTATTAGTTTGGAATAAACCCAGGTTTAATGTACCAACACCAATATATTACAATACAATTTACTGGCACAATCATAGACCAGTACACACCAGTAAATTAAAAATGGTGACACTATCAGGAATGTCTTCATAGCTTTCCTTTCTTTCTCACCTTCTCTAATGATATTATTGGTAGATTTTTAGGGATCAGTACAAACCCAGTTTTTGCAGTTTGGGTTGAAAGAAAACAAACTGTAAAAGCAATAAACTAGTTTGATTTGAACCTCAAACCAGTTCTGGCAGTTGGTCAAACCAGCGTATTGGTTTTAAATTGTTTTAAAATCCCTTTAATAAGGGCAAAAATACTGCTGCATTTGTTCAGCTCGCAATCAGTTTTTCTAAACACCACTGAACTGGTAGAGGGTTCAGTTTGAATTCAAATAATTCAAACTCTCCAGTGCTTGTCAAACCAGTTCTAAAAAACAAACAAACAAACAAACAACATATTCTAGTAAATTTTTTGTATTATACTCTGCATATAGAGAAAAATCTGGTTTTCTAACATTTTAAAATAAAAGTAGTTTTATCCATACTAACCTATCTAACATTTCACAAAATATACTAAACAGCATATGATGGCCCCACAAACCTATACAACTATGTGTTCATTCACACTCAGTTACTTAGTTTTCCTGACTAAAATTCACAGATATGTGACCATGTCCCCATATTTTGTTAACCTTATGTAAAAATTGATCCAGTTTATTTGGAAAATTGACTATAGAAGATTTTCTATAATACACAATATATGGAGTACATGTGTGTGTACAGATACATGTACCCTAACTTCTTTGGTCTACATGTATGAAAGTGGCACCTCCGGGTACAGGGCGGAGTTCCTGCTGCAAAAAGAGCTAAGAAAGTGTTTCCCTGAATATCATGAAATATTAGAAATATTCATGGTGTTTGATTTTAAAAAGATGTTAAAACTTG